>MDKI01068313.1:0-11170 GCA_005239505.1 Nicotiana paniculata | reverse complement strand
AACGCCCCCTTAAAGCCAGGGCAGGCCTGGCGTTAGGGCCCTAACGCCCCCCTAACGCCAGGGTCAACCTGGCTTTAGGGGCCAAAGGCCCCACTAACGCCAGGGACAGCCTGGATTTAGGGGCCAAACGCCCGGCTAACGCCCGGGTGTTTCCTTTTCGTCTATTAAGCGTATTTTTGATGTATTTGCATCCATTTAGATCGATTTTCATCTTCAATGCACCTACACATGAAATAAAATCCATTATACACATAAAAATGTATTTTTATCATTAACGCACATAAAATGTAGGGCATATAACATGTTAAACCATGAATTCTAGCCTCGCATCATTGTTGTACCCACTATTGGTTTAGTGGGTGAAGAAAATCTTCCCTTCCCTGAGAAGTGGAATGGATCACGTGAGTATGCTTTAGATCACATCTTTTTGCTTTTCCTCGTTCTGACTTGAGATGTTTTATTAAAACCGTATCTGTTTCTTCTTCTCTCAGCAATCATGGATACTGTTGAGAATGTCTCCAGTATCCGTGATTGGGTAGAAATGTTTTTGTCTGTTGCTCCTTTAGAAGAGAGATCTTGGAAGTACCTCGCTAGGAGGTATGGTTGGCATGTAAAGACCCACGGTAAGTGAAGCTTTTGTTCTTGCTTCTTTCCTTACTCGAGTCTTTTCTTTTCTTTGTCGCTTAACTTTTTTCCTTTTGATAGGGTTTTCTGCTCGTGGGGTGTCTGCTTCATCTATCCTGAAGTTGTCTTTGGCTCAGGCCCAAGAAATTATTTTTGGTTCATCTTCCTCGAAGAGGAAGATTGGTGAGTCTCGTTCCGTAGAAGAAGAAGAAGAAGAAGAAGAAGGTGTTTTAGTACACAGGCCACAAAGAAGGCAGGTGGTTTCAGATGATGAGTTTACACCCTTGACCTTTCCTTCCGTGTCTGTGTTTGAGCCTTCTATCCTTGAAGATGTCTCACATTCCCCCGTTCATAAGTCTGTGGATGGCTTGTTCCATGAAGGTTTTGTACTTGCTCATGACGATGTCCCTTTGGTTGCTGTCTTTCCTGCTTCTTTAAGAGAAGTTGTCTCATCTGCTTCTTTGGCTATTTCGGCTTCTGCTGTTGCTTTGCCCGTAACTTCCTCAACTCTTCATCCCTTCGTGCCTGCTTCTTTGCCCATGGCTTCTCCAGCTCCTCAACCCTCCGTGCCTGTTGCTGTTTCATCTCTGCCTGCTTCCATGCCTTCCATTAGGGAAGTAGGGTCTTCCAGCAGAGAGATGCGGCAGGTGGTAATATAGGTTCCAGTTGAGGGGAATCTTTTCAAAAAACGGGTGAGCCCGAAGTGTGGCTCAAGCCTTTGATTGGTCCCACTGAGAAAGCCAAGCTAGCCAGCCACAGTGCTCTACATGGGCCAATGAAGTTGTGCATACCTCTTTGAAGGTATTATGCAGGTTCTCCTCTTTCATTTTCGTACATGAAATTTACCATATCTGATTTGTTTTATTTCTTGTATATTAATATTATAGGCATGGAGCTCATGAAGAGGATCTCAAACACGGACTAGGAGACAAAAGAGTTGCAGGACAATGCTGATAATTGGAAAGCACAGTATGATAGCCTAAGGATTGACATGGATGCCTTAGAAGAGGAAAGGAGTACCTTGAAGCGGCAGATGAGGCTCATGGCAGCAGAACTGGCAGTGGAGAAGGTTTCCTCCAGTCAGTATGATAAAGACAAGAGTGTTCTGGAGTCCTCGTTTGATGAGCAGTTGTCCCGCGCCTCAGAGAAAATTAGAGACTTGAAAAACTTGTTGGGGCAGAAGGAGGAATACTCAGGCGAGCTCGTGCAATCACTCACTCGTACTCAAAAGGACCTTCGTAAGGCTTTAGATAAAGCTCAAACTCTAGAGGAGTCGATTGTACCATTAAGGGCCGCCCATGAAGCTGCGGAAGCGGAGAAGGACAGATTGAGAGCTGAGCTTCAAGTATGGGCAAGGGATTATCAAGATCTTGAAGAGGTGGCTGATGTCGATGTGATATGGGCGTACATGAATTCTCGCCTTGACACATTGACAGAAATGAGTCAAGAGGGTTTTGACCTTAGTGCTGAAATAGCTAAAACCAAGGAAGCCTTGGAGAAGGCTCAACAAGGTCATAACCTTTCTTCACATAATGGCGAGACTCCAGCCGCTCATGCCTCTTCATCCCTAGTTGCTACCGCTCCTTATGTCAGTGAAGTCAACCCCCCTCTTGAATAAGTTTAGTTGGTTCGCCCCTCTTTTTTTTCTTTGTCTCAATTGGTGGTTACCCCCTGTCCCATCGGGGGTAAATTTGGATTTCTTTAAATTCCCCAAATGACAAGTTAGGGGCACCTCAATGTATATATAAAAATTCCATACGGCTAAGTATAAGTAATCACTTAGTTTTTTGCTTAGCCGTTTTAATATATTAATGCTAATATGGCTTTTGTTGAGTTTTACTCTTTAAGTCTTTTGCATGCTTCATTTTTTGAGGTTTTAGTTTTACCTCTGAGTTTTGCATGTAGAATGCTTTAGATTACTCGTACCTTTTTGTAATAGGTACGGTGTCATATTAAATGTGTGCCTTTTTGTAGTAGACATAATTTATGAAAGAGGGCCCTTTATAATGGACATGAAGAAGACGTCTCAACTTCATGATAATGCAATAGAGTGATAGGAATTTTACACATGTTTAAGAATGTTTCCAAGGAATTTTTTTTGTTTGGACTTCCATGAAATTTTACATGTGTTTGATTATCGTCTAAAACTCATGTTGCAACTGTTTTTGTTTAACAGATTTGATATACTCTTGTATTTCGTAACAGTTTTTCATAAGTAACAGTTTTTCGATATTAATACAAGGGAACAACTATTTTTACTACTAACAATTTTTATAAAGATTGGGGTTTTTAACCGCAACTATTTTCGTTGGAAACTGTTTTCTAATAAGTACGAGGGAAATGCTTTCTTATTTGTAATTGCTTTTTATTTGATAACATTTTTCAGAACAAATCAAAGGATTTAGATCTTTCATCCATAACTGTTTTGTTTTATAATAGTTTTTAGAATGAGTACATTGATGATGATCTTTTACCCCTAATTGTTTTTGTTACAAGCGCTTTGAATAAGTATAAAGATGTAAATTTCTTTCTCGTGACTAATATTTTACCTTTCAACCTAAATATGTTCGAAGGTTTTGGCTTTTTTCATTAGGCTTTGTATTTGGATGACTCTTTTGATCTCTTTCGATTCTGCTCGTATCACTTGTCTCGTTGGGTAGATGGGTCTTCAGGCTCAAGCTTTTGTCTTTCTGATAGTCTTCTTTGCTTCATCTTAGCCTTCCATACTGTATAGTCCCCCAAGTGTTTGAGCTTTGAAGAATGAGATCTCGAGCACTTGATTATTCCTTCCTTGAGGTCATTTTCCTGAAAAGGAAAAATATTCCGGACTCGAAGGTATATAGTTTTTTAGATGATGACTGCTTAACCCTTTAAAACGTCCATCAGAAAGTGTAAACCTAGACCGGGAATTGTGTTATTTCCTCGCGTCTTTGCAGGTCTAATATCATCATCTGATGATGGGTTAGCTTTATGCCTATCATCTAAAAAATTTAGTAAAATTTTTAAATGTTCAAAATAAAATCGAACATGTGATACCTGACGGTGGGTATTCTTTCCTTAGAAGTAATACTTCTTTAGGTGGATGGCGTTCCAGCTTGTTGGTAGAACTCTGCCGTCCATACCTTCCAACTCATAGGCGCCTTTCCTAACTCCCAGTTTGGATTTAGCTTTCCTGCACCTGCTTCTTTCATTGATTGAAAAACTTTTTTAAGGACGAAGTCCCCAATCTTGAAGTACCTGAGATGATCTTTACGGTTGTAATAACTCTCTATGACAGCTTCGTATTCTGCTTCATTGTTAGTTATAGGATAACACTTGATAGCTTGATGTGTCTTTTCACCCGTGGGTGATATTAAGACTATACCTAAGCCGACACCTTTTATATTTGAGGAGCCATCGGTGAATAGGGTCCATAGGCCTGGATTAGCACCGTTAAAAAGTTGTAACTCTTTCTCTACTTCTGGAATAATGTTATTACTAAAGTCAACAACAAAATCAGCTAGTATTTGAGACATAATTGCAGTCCTAGGCTGATAGATTATCTCATGCTCACTTAATTCTATGGCCCACCTGGCTAATCTTCCTGACAATTCCTATTTATGCAGAATATTTCTTAAACGATATGAAGTCACAACGGTGATTGGGTGGCATTGAAAATATGGTCGTAATTTTCTAGATGCCATTATTAAAGCTAAGGATAACTTTTCCAGATGTGGATATCTAGTCTCAGCATCTAGCAAAGTTTTACTTACATAATAGATAGGTTTTTGTTTACCTTTTTCTTCTCTTACCAGTACTGCACTTACAGCAATTTCTGAGACAGCCAGGTAGATGTACAATCTTTCCCCTTCTTTGGGCTTTGAAAGCAATGGTGGTCTCGATAGATAAATCTTCAGATTCTTGATGGCTTGCTGACATTCTTCAGTCCATTCAAACTGATTCTGCTTTTTTAGAACTGAGAATAATTTAAAACTCTTTTCGGAAGACTTAGAAATAAGCCTTCCCAAAGCTGCTATTCTCCCTGTTAGTCTTTGAACTTCTTTTTTATTTGTTAAAATATCAGGTACTTCCTCTATAGCTTTAATTAGAGCGGGATTTACCTTTATTCCTCTGTTCGATACAAGGAAACCCAAAAATTTACCTGGTTGTACTCCAAAAGCGCATTTATATGGTTAGCTTCATATTATACCTGCATAAAATATCAAAAGCAGCAGAGAGTTGCTAGAAATGGTCTTGTGCTTGTGTTGATTTTACCAATATATCATCAATATAGACTTCCATCGTCTTTCAAAGAGTTTATTAGAACATTTTAGTCACTAACCTTTGATAGGTGGCTCCAACATTTTTCAAGCCAAAAGGCATAAATTTATAACAGTAAGTCCCATGATCGCTATGGAACTCACACCAGTGATCTGGGTTCCTTTTATTTGGATTTGACCGCATCTCTTTGGGCCATTTAACCTTGTCTCCCATGTTCCTCAATATTATGACAAGGTCAGTAGTACTTACATTAAAGGTATGATCCCCAATTTGAGTATTACCTCTAGGTCGTTCATCTCGATCTTTTCTGGATCTAGATGAGGATGAGACTACGTCTCTTCCTTGTGGTCTACAGTCTGACCTAGTGTTTTCAAACCTGGGACGAATATCGCGTCCCGAGGGTCCTAAGTAAGGATCTTACCTATTTTTACCTGATCTTCTATCTGATTCAGGACGTTTCGAACTGGAATGATCTTTATCTCTCGAACGAGCAATGATATGTTCTTCTATTATGGGTTTAATACTATACCGGTTATATATATCGTTCCATGTTATAGCGGGGAATTCTCTTAGACTTTCCTTAAATCTTCTATGGGCTTCTGAGCTTTTATCATTTAGGTTGCTTGCAAATGCCATGGCTGCCCAATTATCAGGCATCCTGGGTAACTGCATTCTTTCTCGTTGAAACCTGTCTACAAACTCACGGAGTAATCCGTGTCTCCTTGTTTTATTTTGAATATGTCCTCCATTCTTTCTCAACTTTTTGTGCACCAGAGTGTGCTTTTATAAATGAATCTGCAAGCTCAGCAAAAGAGTCAATAGAATTTTCAGGGAGAAGAGAATACCAGGTTAGGGCTCCTTTGGTAAGTGTTTCCCCAAATTTTTTGACAAGGACTGATTCAATCTCTTGTTTTGTTAAGTCGTTGCCTTTTACTCCAGTAGTGAAAGCAGTCACATGATCACGTGGGTCAGTTGTTCCATCATATTTGGGAATGTCAGGCATTTTAAACTTCTTGGGTATAGGCAAGGGTGCCATACTTGGCTTCCAAGGTTGTTGAGAATACCTATCAACATCAATGCCTTTGATGATATGTGGTACTCCAGGAATTTGTTCGATGCGATCGTTATGCTCCTTCATCTGTTTCTGCATGGTGAGTAGTAAATTTTGTAATTATGAGTTATTAGATATACCTGGTCTCGTTTCGAGAGATTCATTAGGAGTATCTCCTCTTCCTGAGTTTTCCAACCCAGATTGAGGATTTTCCACTGTGATGGTATTATTGGGGGGTGGCGTCGGTGGCGTAGGTAACGCTGCCGATAATCCTCTCACAAATTCTTTAAAAGCCTGGCTCACATACTCTGCAATCATTTGCTTTACACGATCTTGTTCTACAGTTTTATCATTGTCACCATTGTTATTGGATCTTTCTAGGATTGTTCCCTTGAACCACGTGGGTTCCTGAAGGCGATGTAATTGGGGTTCCATTCCTTTGCTGGTTGTTGTCATTTGAGTTCGACATAGTTCAGAGGATATCACTTGAAAAGCAAACAAAGATTAATAGATTCCCGGTAACGGAACCAATTTGTTTAACAAAAGAACTAGATCATTTGTCTAAAGCTATTTTTAGGATGAACACGGGTTACCGATAATCAAGGAAATAGAGAAAAATGAATAATAGACAATATTGCAGAAATATAGAAAAGCAAAGTAGATTGTATTTTTAGAATCAGATGCCTTTACTAGCTGTATATCCCTTCCTTATATAGGAGATTCCTTGATATAACGTACAACTCTTGCTATGGTTGCTCATTAATGATTAATTATGACATTAATGAGGCGTTACTAAGGACAACGGTAATTGGGGTATGGTTACATAACGTTCGTGTAATCAATTGTGGGTTCTTGAATCTCCCCGTAGTTTTGTCTAGATTCATTCTGACCGTGCCTCTTCCCTGTTTTGATCAGGTTGAGTTTCCCGTGGCTGATAAGCTCGAGAGTTTATTGAATCGTGCCTCTTTTTTCCGTACCTATTCAAAGAATCACATCCAGCTGTCGTGTCCACGTAACTGGCTGAGTTGTCAAAAGTTGGGTTACGTGTGAAACTCTTTTTTACCAATACAGCCGTGTCTAGTAGAGCCCTTCTTATCGGTGTGTTTTCGACCACATATATAATTAGGGGGATGCATGGACATTTAGGAAAGTACCCTTTTATTGCTATTCTATATCGTGTGATGTGGTGGAAGGTGAGGTTGTTTATCCCTAACTCGTGCATTGTTCTGATTTTCAGTAAATGGCATCCAAGAAGAAAGCTTGACTCGGCCTTGAGGGCAATGCCACCCTAGGAGTGGCCATGAATCCTTTATCTGATGGTGGGGGTGAGATTGATTCCCCGACCCTGAATCTGCCTGACTCTTCCATCCCAGGCCAAGATATTCTTATTCCTGCTTCAGTGGAGTGTGCTGCAGTCCCTCCCGCTGATGCTCCTGATCCTTCTTCAGTCCCAGCTTCTGGTCCCGGTATTTCTGATAGGAACCTCAGGGGAGCTATTCAGATGTTAACCCAGTTAGTGGCCTCCCAGGCCCAAAGATTGCATGCTGCCCCTGCATCCTCTACCGAGCATGGGGATTCTTCATGTTTCAGGGTCAACCAGTTCCTTCGGTTTGCCCCTCCGGAGTTATCAGGCACCGATACAAGGGCTAATCCTCAGGAGTTCATTGATGAGATGTGCCAGACCCTCCGAGTTATGAGGGCTACATAGACTGAGGGGGTTGAGTTGGCCTCATATCAGTTAAAGGGAGCAGCGTATTCGTGGTTTGAGATGTGGGAGAGTTCCCGTGGGGAGGGGAGCCCTCCGGCAAATTGGGATGAGTTTGTTGATTCCTTCATAGATCATTTCTTGCCTACCGAGACTATGGCAGCCTGTGCTATGGAGTTCGAGGTCCTTAAGAAGGGAAACATGAGTGTGTGGGAGTATCATATGGAGCTTGTGCGCTTGTCCAAATATGTTGTTCACGTGATGCCGACTTTGGGGGATAGAGTTCGTCGATTTGTTTAGGGCCTTGGTACCTTGGTTATTAATGAAGCTGCTACAGCTACCTTGCATGCGGATAATAAATTATGGGAAAATAGTGGGATTGCCCAGGCTACAGCGGCTCGAAAATTGAAAATAAGGATGGAGAGAGAGAGCAGTAGTAGGGCCCGGTCAGCGGACAACCCTGGGAGCTCAGTGGAGGTGTGAGATCAACCCTTGGGAGAGGATCATCAGAGCCATCTCAATCATATGCTCAGTCCTCAGCCAGTGCGCCGCTATCAGGGCACAGTTATCAGCAGGGAGGTCGTTTTAGACCCGGTTCAGATAGCAGGAGGTTCCATCAGTCGGGTCGTTCCGGTGGGAGGTTCCACCAGCAGCGGAGGGGTCCCATGCCCTAAGTGTGGGTGATTTCATACTGAGCCTTGTTACTTATATATTCCGCTATGCTATAGATGTGGAGAGAGAGGCCATATCCAGCGAGACTGCTGCGCACCCAGTCAGGGCGCGGGTAGGGTTACTGCTCATCCATCCAGCTCTTCAGCCGCTATATCTTCGGCATGCCCTCCAGCTCTAGCAGAGCACAGTACGGTTAGGGGTGGAGCACAGGGTCGAGGGGGACCCAGTCGGTTCTATGCTTTGATTGGTCGCCAGAATGCAGAGGCTTCCCCAGATGTTGTCACAGGTATTCTGACTGTTCAGTCACATGATGTTTATGATCTTATTGATCCCGGGTCTTCCTTGTCATATGTTACTCTATTTATTGCTTCAAGTTTTGGGATAGAACCCGAACAGCTTCATGAGTCGTTCTCTGTGTCGACTCCGGTTGGTGATTCTATTACAGTCGCACGAGTCTATAGAAATTGTGTTGTCACGGTGCGTTGTCGGGATACCACGGCCGATCTTATTGAGTTAGGAATGGTAGATTTTGATGTAATTATGGGGATGGATTGGCTCTATTCGTGCTTTGCTAAACTCGACTGCCGAACCAGAATTATGAGGCTCGAGTTTCCTAATGAATCAGTTATCAAGTGGGAGGCGAATAATGTTGCGCTAAGAGGTAGATTCATTTCCTACCTTAAGGTCTCAAAGATGATCAGGAAAGGGTGCATCTATCATTTGGTTCGGGTTTCGTACGCCACCTCAGAGTTGCCTGCCCCCGAGTCCGTGCCGGTTGTGAACGAGTTTCTTGAAGTGTTTCCGAACGAGCTTCCTAGGATTCCACCAGATAGAGAGATCGATTTCGGGATTGATGTATTGCCAGATACGCAGCCAATATCTAGTCCACCTTATAGGATGGCGCCAGCAGAATTAAGGGAGTTGAAAGAACAATTGAAATATCTATTAGAAAAAGGTTTCATTCGGCCAAGTGTGTCGCCTTGGGGAGCACCGGTTCTTTTTGTGAGAAATAAAGACAGATCGCTTCGGATGTGTATTGATTATCGGCAGCTCAACAAGGTCACCATCAAGAATAAGTATCCATTGCCTCAGATAGATGATTTGTTCGACTAGTTGCAAGGTGCTAAGTTCTTCTCAAAGATTGATTTGCGGTCCGGGTATCATCAGTTAAAAATCAGGGAGCAGGATATTCCTAAGATTGCCTTCAGGACTCGATATGGGCACTTTGAATTTCTGGTAATGTCTTTTGGGCTAACCAACGCCCCAGCAGCTTTTATGGACCTTATGAATTGGGTTTTCAAACCGTTTCTCGACTCCTTTGTGATTGTCTTCATTGATGATATTCTTGTTTATTCGCGGAGTCAGGAGGATCATGCTAATCACCTCAGGGCAATTCTGCAGACTCTTCATCAGCACCAAATGTATGCAAAGTTTTCAAAATATGAGTTTTGGCTAGAATCAGTCACCTTTTTGGGCCATGTTGTTTCCAGGGAAGGGATTCGGGTTGATCCCCAAAAGATTGCAGCGGTAAAGGATTGGCCTAGGCCAACGACCCCGACAGAGATTCGCAGTTTCTTGGGTCTAGCTGGGTATTATCGGATGTTCGTGGAGGGATTCTTTACTCTCGCCTCCCCATTTACTAAGCTGATGCAGAAAGCAGTTAAGTTTCAATGGTCCGATGAATGTGAAAAGAGTTTTCAGGAATTGAAGACGAGTTTGACTTCGACACTAGTGTTGACCTTGCCAGAAGGTTCAGAGGGATTTGTGGTTTATTGTGATGCTTCAAGGTTCGGTTTGGGGCGTGTGTTGATGCAATGTGGTAAAGTCTTAGCGTATGCTTCAAGGCAGCTCAAGAATCACGAGTAGAATTATCCGACGCATGATTTGGAGCTCGCGACGGTTGTGTTTGCATTAAAAATCTGGCGGCATTATCTTTATGAGGTCCATGTGGATGTGTTCACAGACCACAAGAGTCTTCAGTATTTATTCAAGCAGAAAGATTTGAACTTAAGGCAGCGGAGGTGGTTAGAATTTCTCAAGGACTATGATATGAATATTTTGTACCACCTAGGGAAGGCGAATGTGGTAGCCGACGCTCTTAGTCGGAAATCCATGGGTAGCTTGGCTAATTTGGAAGCCAGACAGAGGCTTTTGGCTCGGGAAATTCATCAGTTGGCTAGTCTGGGGGTCTGTCTTTCGACCTCAGACAAAGGGGATGTCGTGGTGCGTAATGGAGAAGAATCTTCGCTTGTAGCTGAAGTCAAGGGAAAGCAATTCAGGGATCCGGCTTTGGCACAATTGAGGGAAGAAATTTTGAATCACAAGACTTCAGCATTCTCACTCGGCAATGATGACGGTGTCCTGCGGTGTCAAGAGAGGTTATATGTTCCAGATGTGGATGATCTCCGGGAAAGGGTGATGGCAGAGGCTCATAATTCTAGGAATTCCGTACACCCAGGTTCTACGAAAATGTATCACGATCTCAAGGAAATTTATTGGTGGAATGGTATGAAGAGGGATGTCGCGGACTTTGTGGCCAAGTGTTCAAATTGTCAGCAAGTGAAGGCCGAGAATCAGAGGCCTGGTGGATTGACGCAGCTTACTGATCACGCTCAACTATGTCTAATAAAAGACTAAACGGGCGTTGCAAATATAATCCGGCGTATTATGCCCAGAGTCGATCTCATAGGGAATTAACGTATCAATCAAGTCTTTAGAATACGCAACTTTTACTCACTCAATTCTCTCAAGACTTTTTGAATATAAATTGGTGATGCTTTACTAGTTCTACTGATAATAATAATAAATAACAATTACTAACAATGTGTTGTAAACAATTATGATAAAGGTCTAAGGCT
>ML320952.1:0-35441 GCA_005239505.1 Nicotiana paniculata | reverse complement strand
AACATAGGAAATATACAATATACAAATCTAGAATATTCCTTATTTACTTTTGTTTCCTTATCAAAATCCATAATGGGTTGAATTATCCACATCCAAGATTGTGTAAAATTTTGAGCATTATACAATAAAAGTAATGTTTTTGTTTATCATCTGAAGTTTACATGGAAAATTATCTTTATCTACAAAGAGTGACGAGTTGCATATCAAGAGTATTACCACCAACTAAGGGTGTCACATTCTAAAAAGACTACTACTATTATAATAATAATTATTGTTGTTGTTGTTGTTGTTTGGGAAAAAACAAAAATTGGAGTTTTCGAATTTTTAGTTTGATTTTCACATTGCAATTCAATGCTTGATTCTAGCTTTTGAAAACTTCAAATGTCGATTTCAATTTCAAAAGTACAGTCATACCTCTCTATAACAGTCTCGTTTCTTCCAAAAAAATTTAAATATTATAGTGAAGTGTTATATATCATCACATAACATGAGAATTGATTTCTGAAAAGCTTGAATTTTATAGTGAAATATTGTTATATAAGAATGCTATTACAGAGAGGCCTGACTGTACAAATAATCTCTTAGTTATATGATTCTTTCACAAGGGATCGATAAAAGTATAGTAATATACAATATCAAAAATAATTTAAATACAAAAAATCTATGAGGATTATTATTTTTTAAATGCAAATAGAAAAGAAAATGGGCAATTCACTTGACTAATAGTATAAAACAGAGAATCGGAAAGAAAAAAAGGAAACAAAAAACAAGAGAAAATGAGCCGAGTGCTTTGTAAATCCACCTCCGCACTTATTCCTTCATTAGCTTCTTCTGCTTCTGCTCATTTCAGATTCAAACACTTTCGAACTTCTTCATTTTCTCCTAGGGTTTCTCGTATGGCTACCGAAGCTTCTTCGTCTTCGTCTTCGTCTTCGTCATCTGCATCTCATTCTCCTTCGTCCGCCATCGATTTTCTAACTCTTTGTCACCGCCTTAAGGTACGCACGCCGGTCTCCATTTTTTTTTAGTGAAGTTTTTTTAATGCTTATGAAGTTATGATATATGTTAGGATCATAGGTTGTTGTTTTCATAGAGTTGTACTCTGTGCATCAGGCGCTGTACTACGTTCTACCTGAATTATCTATTTGCTTCATATTTGCATTTGCACTATTTCAGCTATTTTTAGTATGTAATCGTAGCTACATATTTTAGTATTTGCATTTGCACAGTTATTTTAAAGTGTTGTTTACATAGCATTGTACTCTATGCCATACTTGTTGTACTGCGCTGAATGTAATCCATGTCTATTTGCTTTGAAATTGCGTTACGCTAATTGAGTTAGTTTACTATCTAATGCAGAGGCGTTGTTATCTATGTAACACTAAGTGGGTGTTTGGACATAAGAATTTTAAAATTACGGAAAAAGGGAAAAAATTAAGTGAAAATGGTATTTGAAAACTAGAGTTGTGTTTGGATATGAATATAATTTTGGGTTGTTTTTTAATTTTTGTGAGCGATTTGAGTGAAAATTTTGAAAAACAGCTTTTTGGAGTTTTCAAATTTTCCAAAAATTCCAAAATTCAATCTTCAAGTGAAAATTGAAAATTGAAAATTTTATAGCCAAACACTTATTTTGAAAAAAGTGAAAAGAATTTCATGGCCAAAAGGGCTCTTGTACCGCGCTGAATGAATGTGTTTTTAATGCATATTAAGGTATGGTATACGAGGATCATAGAGTGTTGTTTACATAGAGTTCTACTATGTGCATCACGCGTTGTACTATGCTTTACTTGAGTTCTCTTATTTACTTCATATTTGCATTTGCACTATTTCAGTTATTTTAGTATGTAATCGTAGCAGCGTTGTACTCTATGCACTTGTTGTACCGCACTGAATGTAATCCATGTCTATTTGCTTTGAAATTGCGTTATGCTAATTGAGTTAGTTTAGTATGTAATTGTTGCTCCCAAACGCACACGCAAATATACGTGGTCGTACAAGTAATAAAATGATAAGTCGAGTGTCGAGCCCACAGAGACTTGTGTAACTACCCACTAGTTTCACCAAGATTATTATTCAATCAAGTATTCAGAGTTCAAAAGTGTGATTACACTAAGCAATAATTCTGACAAGTAACTGAATTATCAAGCAGCAAAATAGTTGTTTTGTATTCAGTAGAGACGAATATTCTAGAGTTGTGATCGATTCATCAATCCTATTGTGTTCAAATTAACTCTCCCTATCATACAATTCACTCATGGTTGCTAATTAATCGAACAATTGCTCTTGTATTATTCTCCCAAATTCCTACTCGCCTATTCAAAACAGATTAAGGCCTATATTCCTATGGAATCAATCTATTAAGAACGCATTAAGATTACGATGTTTAATTAAGCACGGTGACTATGTATATTCCTATGAACCACAAATTCCCCCCCACCCCCACCCCAGAGTTAAGATGATGCTTTCTTCAATTCTTCTCTAATCTAAACGTAGCTTTTCCAAGCATAGCATAGATTGTAAATAGAACCTAACTGTTGGCCAGACAATTAATCACATAATTGAAAACACAACCATATATTGGTGAATTGTAATCAAGGTTTAGTCAACTTTAAACAACAATATTCATGGCCGAATCACAATCCCAGAACTATGGGTTTTAGCCACTCATGATAATATCAAAACAAATTCACAAGTGTTGAATAATTCAAAATACTAAGAAAAGATTAAGAAAACTGAGATATTCTCGCTCCTGGATGTTCCTCGTGTGTATTTTTTCTTCAAAGTGGCGTCTCCTCTCCCAAAATAGGCTTAGTCTTGCTTTTATACGCGTTGGGTAGGTCTTGGACCGAAATAACCTTGTCCCGGTCAAAATAGGAGATTTTTTCCGTCACCAGCGCCCGGGGTAGCATGGCGCTAGCCCTGGTTAATTTCATTATCTGCAAAGTGCGCTGCAAGTAGCGCCCCAAGCTGCCCCCTTTCCTAATTTTTCTCCTTTTTGGCTCTAATCTAGCACCTTTCTCCCCATATTGCCTCCGGATGATTCCTACATATATAAGCACCACGAATTAGCATAAATCAATACATTTCACCTCCGAGATCCATGAAACACGAGTAAAATATGAGGCGATATACTTATAAATATATATACTTTAAGCCAAATATCAGTAATGCAGAGGTGTTGAACTCTATGTGACACTTATTGTTCCGCGTTGAATGGATGTGTTCAGGTCCATGAATTAACGGTGTAAAATAGAAGGTGTAAACTATATTTACACGATCATATGACTTTAAATGTAATTGCATGTAATTCTATTTAATAACATTGATGGGTAACCTTGAATAAATGGTAAGTACTGTTTTAAATTATACTGATGGTATAAACGAAATTGTGACACTATCAGTGTATATAACTCAAATCCTTAATGTAATCCTTGTCATATCTATTAGGGTTTGAAAGATTATACCAGTAACTAATCCATTTTATGCTGTCTAGTTTATGCTTTGTTTATATTTTTTAGAATTATGCTAATGTGTAAAGTATGCTTTTGCTTACAACCCAATGTCATTTGTGGTGAAGCTCTTTAATTATTGAACTGCTTAGTATTTTTTAATGTAGTGTATGTATATCTCTTAAAATATATGACAGCGTTGTGCTAATAGCCTATAGTAGCTCTTTTATGTTCACAACTTCATGTAACCATTCTTTTCACGCTGTTATCTTATCCCTTTCCATGTGATCTTTTGTGTTTTCTGAGCTAACCTATCGTATCTGGAATCGTGATCAGACGACAAAGAGGGAAGGTTGGGTACGTAGAGGGGTTAATGCTCCAGAGTCGATAGCTGATCACATGTACCGTATGGGGGTTATGGCTCTTATTGCTGCTGACCTTCCTGGTGTTGATCGTGACAAGTAAGCGGTTTTAATAATAATAATTTGTTTTATCAGTACATGTACATTCCTGTATTTGTGTTTCCACCAAATGTGTGGATTGTTTTAGAGGATGATGCATGCTTCTTCTTCCAAATTTAGGTGTGTAAAGATGGCAATTGTGCATGACATTGCAGAAGGTAAGGCTCTCATTTATTCTTGTTCATTTCTATTTTCTTTGCTTTTATGGCTATGACATGAAATAGGCTGATTGCATCTTGTAGCATCTTCCCATGAAAATTGTTTTTTTCTTTTTGGGATTCTTCTCTTATTTAATGTGACATGTGTCATCAATTATTCGGTGCTATTACGAGCTTTATGATACAAGATTTAATTAAGAGTCGAAGGTAGGGTATAAGAAATGGAGGATTACTTATAAACGCATAAGCTTGTCAACTCTTATACTCTGGAACTGGAAGAATATTTCAAGTTTGCCCTTTGATATTACTTCATTGGATAATGACATTGACTATTGATCTACAAGTTTTATTAAATGGAAAGAACAGAAAGAAACCATTAGAACATGAACATCGAATTATGTCTGTATTCGCATCATCAATCGTTTTCACTTGAAATATTTTTCTCGTGTAACACTGTGAAAATGAGGTTAAACTTTCAGAAGACATTGTTCACTTTCATCCAAAGGTCTTCCTACTAACAGTGTCTTGTACAGACTCGGCAACACAGTCGTCTATCTCTTGGGTCTTCTAATCCTATGGGCCTTTGATTTGGAAAATTTGGTAGCTTCTTATTTACATTCTTCGTCAAATATTTTCTTGTGTTTCTACTGAACAGCAATTGTTGGAGATATTACTCCTGCTGATGGAATTTCAAAAGATGAAAAGAGCAGACGAGAGCGAGCAGCACTAGAAGACATGTGTAAACTTTTAGGTGGAGGACCCCGAGGTATTGCTTCTCTTCTCCATTGAGTTTTTTGCCAACTAGCTCGTGCATCTAAGTATTGAGCTTTCATCTATTCTCTTGTTTATTATGTACTGTTGGTCCAATTGCAGCCAAGGAGATCAGTGACTTGTGGATGGAATATGAAGAAAATTCTTCTTTAGAAGCCAAAGTTGTAAAGGATTTTGATAAGGTATTGTATGTTACCAAAGATTGAATATGTCCCATCTATATGGTTGTTTATGCTGACGTGTTTCACTTTATTTTACATGGGGATAAACATATAAATTTACTCATCATTGTATCTTGTCTTCCTCTCTTAACGCCTTGTTCGGCACTGCATCTTGTTTTCCAATATGCACAGAATATGTTCAGGGCAAACTCAATTAGCACCCAAACGTGATTTGGTAAACATATAAGTTAACTCATTGTTGTATCTTGTCTTTCTTTTTTAACGCCATGCCTGTAACTACATCTTGTTTGCCAATATGCATAAAAGATGTTCAGGACAAACTCAATTAGCATTTGGGCTTTTTGTTTTTTGATTGAGTCCCTTTCCGCTCCGAAGAAGAAGGTTTGGATCTTTCAATCTTATGTCGTGAGGTATGTGACCTATGTTAGGTCCATAAGATACCACAGCTTTTGGTGTTCTATGATTCACCTCCGAATAACTCTGATAGTTTGTTAGCATTCAGACTTGATTGTTTACTAAGAGTCTTGTTCATGATAACAGAGTTGCTATGCACGGTTGACTTTATTGTTTAACCACCTAGAACCTTTCACGTTTTTCCTTTCTCAAGTAGCACACTTCTTCTCTATAAAAAACTTTATAGTGCCAGACTTGCTCTAGTATTTCAGCCTCCAAGAAGCTTAAAGCTAGTTTTGGAATACCCATTCTCTTACCTTATTTAAAAAAGAAAAAGAGGATATTCATTCTGTTTCCATGAGGTGATGCTATCTATGGAGAGTGATCACTTTTGTCAGCTTAATGTTCTGCTCTCTGCTAGACTGATATGTTGTTTTCTTTCAGGTGGAGATGATACTTCAGGCATTGGAATATGAAAATGGTAACTTCCTGTTTCTCTCTTTTCCCCCTTGGATTTCGGATGTATACGTGATATATAGTACTCCTTCTGTTCTATTTGATATGAAACTCTTCTTTGATCTCTCCGAAAGAGAAGGCCACCTTTCTATATTTTGTAACTGTGTAACTTTAAACTTAAATTTTTTCCATTTTACCCTTAGTAGCATGCTCGTACAGCCCATAGAAATATCATGGAATTTATAAGACAGCAAGTTTTAGGGTATTTTTGGTATGTGCTAGAAGTCTTCCTTTCTTTCTTAACCTCTGTGTTCAGCCAAACACCACTACATAAAATTAAATGGAGGGAGTAATATATATGTCTACATNNNNCCCCCCAACACACACCACCACCACAAAAAAAAAGGTCCCATATTATACAGGTTTTGAGGAAAAATTGACCAATATCGACAGTCACATTTCTCAAAATTCTCCTAGTTTGTGTGTATTTTCTGAACTTAGTTTTCGTACTGCATCCTTCAACATGAGAAATATATACATCATGGTGATATCCTTGGCATTTAGTGATTGTGCTATTACATCGTAAGAGCTTATCTTGAGAATTAAATCTAAACACACAGATCCTAACATTCGGATAATTTCAATTTGTTTTCTAGTTTATATGTATACCTGATGCAATTTATACTCTTTAAGATGTGCATTACTATGTAATAAATACAGACTGATGTGTGGCTGCGTAAGCTGTTTGTCTCTTGACATCTGGACTAGTCCCTCTGTCATGAGAAGTTGCCTTCAAACTAATGCTACTTTTTCTGTCATGCAGAGCAAGGGAAGGATTTGGAGGAATTTTTCCAGTCAACTGCAGGTACCATGTTTAACATTTTTATTATTTAACCGCAGTTCCAGTCTGAGTTTTAAATTCTATTCATTCTATTTTTTGGGCAGCCGTGTGTGTACTTTAGACCTAGACCCTTCCCCATCATAACCTACTATTGTCTTTCCATTCTGACCTGATCATGCATCCTGTCTTAGATTGCCAAATCAGTGGTTAACTATTGAGCTTGGAATTCAGAATACCATTCAATTGTCTGAACTCTGGACATTTACATCTGATTTTTTTAGATGATTAGTGAATGGCGTAATATTGCCATTTTATTGGAACATTCAAGTTGTTCGAACTTGGTATTGAAGTTTTATGGACAGTCCCCCCTCCTTCCCCTCCTGAACGTGAGTATCTTGTAACTAGATTTGAATTCTGTTCCTTGGAGAATTTAAGTTAGTAGAGTTTGCATATGCAGTAGAGTTGTCTGCACCGGTGGATTTAGGTTCTCTTGGAAAGGATTCTCTGATAATCAAAAGATTGAGGAGACCTATGTAGCATAGATTTGCCGAATAAAATTTCTCAAAAAGACAAATGGCATGAAAGATATACTCATTATATTCTCTTGTTTTCAGTCAGATTATATATATGGTATGTGTTTGTGTGTACTTGGTCCCTCTGATGAATTGAGTCACTTGTGCTATGCTAGGGTTTAATCAGGTTACCTTTTGACTGTAACCACATTTAACTTGAGTAGTTACAAGAGAGAAATTTAAATCCAGAAAATTGGTAGTCGAAAGTCATCGTAATGATGATGTTACTAGTTTAATAAAGTGGAGAATTTCCTTGCTTTGAGACTTGAAGCTGTTATATTCTTCTCATTCTTCTTTTGTATGGATCGATTTTGATAATAGCCCGTGCTTACCTTCGGTAAAAAGATGCAATCTTTGACGACACATAACATGTCTGCAGGAAAGTTCCAAACGGACGTGGGCAAAGCTTGGGCTGCAGAGGTTGCATCAAGAAGAAAGAAATCCAACTGAAATGTTGCGGTAGTCAACTGGATTACAACTTGCACCAGCTCTATTGCTGATGACCCAAATTCTAACTAGGTAGGTGGAATGATCAGTGCTTATTTGTTGTCTTGTCATTTTGAAAATTAAAACATCTATTTGACGTATCAGTCCAAATGGTTCCGACTGCTCCCTTTTTCCTTATTGTCTTTTGTCTCCCTCTTTCTTCTTTTTCTTCCCTTTTTTTCCTTGCCACCTTTTCTTGAGCCAAGGGTCTATCGGAAACAGCCTCTGTACCTCTAAGGTCTGCGTACATACTACCCTCCTCAGACTCCACGTATGGGATTATACTGGATTTTTTGTTGTTGTTGTCCAAATGGTTCCAACTATAGGATCACTGTATCACTATGCAGAAACTGACATTGAAATGGTTCTCTACAATTTACAACAGGAACACTGAGCCCCATGGTGTATAGGACTGGACATCATCTTACATGCTATAAGAAGAGTTTGCATATTTGTTCTTTTGCTTAAAAAGGTTCTGCGATAGGGAAATCCTAAACTTGGTGATATTTGTTCAATTTTGTTATTTTGAATTCCTCTATTTCGATTTCCAGTAAATATGCTAGATGCTAAAACTGAAACCTGGAAGATGATTTGATCGTGGGTGGACAAGAATATTTGAATATTTTACAATGACTTTCATTCTAGAAGTAATAACTTTAACAGGATAAACGATGAAAATATAATAAAGCTTCAAAATTTTCTGCCATATTGTGACAAAAATGTAATAAAACAGATATTATAATCCAGACAGTTACGATGCATGGTTGAACGTGATGTATATTACATTGGAGCACTCCACTCTGAAAGGTGAGTCAAATACTATGAGAATCTAGGTCCAATGTACTGTAAATTATTTTAAATTTACAAACTTATTTCCCAAAGGTCAAATGTGACTATTATTATTTATCAAAAAATTGGACTGTAATATCAGTATATTGGTAAATTATTTCCTATTTAATTAAAAGGCAACAGAGAAAGGTGCGCCAAGAAAACTACAGAATTATGTCCAAAACTGGATGGGGTCCAATGTAATTGTACCGTGATTATATGATTGTACCATCGATTATCAGAGAATATGTTTATGTTTGAGGATTGATTTAAAATAATCTTTTAAATGTATATACGGACAGTTTAGTCTTTTGTTTTTATGATTGAATACTATAAACAAATCAGGATAAATCTATAACAAAGGAAAAAGGTCTTCTCCCCACCTTTATAAAAGAAGAATTAATCCAAATAGCAGTCTATTGAATTTCTTAAACTAAAAATAACCAATAATATGTATATAAAAAATTAGTCTTAGGGTATGTGCGTTGCGCGTATGCCTGCCTCGGTGAGTACAAACTTTTAAAAAATATATTAAAATATGTTAAGTTATAAAAGACTACTTTAAAAAGTGTGAGTTTTCAAAAATTATGACTATTGATACTTTTTAGCTAACTTAATAAAGAAAACCCCATAGAAGTTCTTGGTCGTCTCAGTCAATCTATTTAATTTAAAATTTATCCAGTTTATAATTGCATTACTTCAATTTCAGAAGTAATCATGCGTAAAAACACATAATCCTTGAATATTTAAGAACTTATTCTTTTNCCCCCCCCCCCCCCTCCCCCCCAATCACCTTGGACTTTATGGTCACACTTCATTCTTGAAGGCATAACCACTTAAACAGTGTTAGTTAATAACATAAGCAATCTTTTTTTCTCATGAGCAGAATGCACATTATTCGAATTTCATTAATCAATAAAATATACTTCAGGAATTGTTTTCAACAAATTAGTAAAGAAAGGCTTTCTATCGCAAAAGTATAATCTAAACTATCACTTGAATCATGCTAACCGTTTCTAATGAAAAAAAAATAACAAAGAAATATAAAATATTTACAAAAATCATGGCTTAATAGTTATGCATCCAACCTTGGGATTATCAAGCATTATTTGTCCAAGTCTTTAGCCAAAAAGAAGTACAAACAATACTTAGTGAAAAAGCAACAATTATTGTTCTTACTTACGGTGGCAATGTAATTGATCCATTATTGGGGGAAAATCTTTGTCACTTGGATCCTGAAAGTTCATATACCAGAGCCAAAAAGTAGTTATACCACAAAGTTTTGAATATATTGATTAGCTAAAGTTAAGATATTAATTGTAGTCACAAGTTACGTAATATGGTTATAGCTTAATTTACTTTTTAAAGGATATAAAGTGGGTCAAATAAGGAAAGAATATATATATATCAGATAATCTTAGTTCATTTAGAAAACCTAAATATTAGAAGTTCCTGCATAATTTTATCAAAAAATTAATATGTAAAATTTTAATTGATATTGAAGTTCTAAATATTAGGAAAATAATAAAATTACAATTTTATTTAATGTGAAATATATTTGTAAATTATATAAAGATCAATACTTCGTATTGGGGTTTTGAGCTACCTCATATTGATGACTACATTATGTTAAAAAGACATGTTAATATTATTAAATAATATATATGACTTATAAAATAAAAATTTAAAAAGTGTAAGTTGTTGAAAATAATAAATGTTTTCTCTCGAATCTTATGAGTGATGATTGAAAAATTTATAATTATCAAGTGTCACGACCCAATTTTTCCTCTGTTGGGTTTCATGGCGGCACCTAGTCTTAAGGACTAGGTAAATCTATTATTAACAAACATCAATTATAATATAAGAATAGTTTAAGTATTTTTTGAATTAAATCTCCGTCACATTACACTTCTTCCCAGAACCCGGTAAGTACAAGTCATAAGCTTTAGAGAAACTACGTTAAAACACCTAAAAATACCACTGTTCAGAAATGAGTACAACAGTGCAACAGAAACATAAGATGGTGACTGCGAAACCGCGAACGCTGAAGCAGTTTTACCTTGAGTCTCCACAACAGCAACTACACTACTAACAATCAATCGGCCGGCTATGCAAATCCTAGAATCTGCATAAAAGTGCGCAGAAAAGTAGTATGAGCACACCACAGCGGTGCCCAGTAAGTATCAAGACTAACCCCGGTGAAGTAGTGACGAGGACTAGTGAAGACACCCGCTGGTCCGGTAAACTAAACATGCATAAGTATAAGAATGACATGACGTGACATATGTCTAATGACTACACGCTATAATTAACAACATAACAAGTATAAAGCGGAAGGGAAATACAGCAAATAACAATGGAACATTGTAATATTACACAAAAGAAAGGACAGAAGTACGAATCAAAAGCGGAAACCACAACACAGTAAAAAAAGAAACAATAGTAACTCGGCACTGCAATAATTTTCCCCTCAAACCTTAGTCAACAACTCCGACAATTTAGAAAATTCTTCGAACGTAACCCGTCACCCACAAATTTATATTGAAAACTTTAAAGTATAATCATTTTAAATAGAAAACTTCCTTTGGAAGGTACTTCCTCCGATCTATATATATATATTGTTCAAGAGAAAAATCTTTGAACATAATCCCTTGAAACAAAAGCTTTTAAAAATATACTTTTCCAGTAGTGTCTTTCGAACTTAGTTTCCAATGAAACAAGTGCACGGCATCACCCTTCGTGTTTTTACTCTCGTCCTCCCCGTAGAAATCGACAGACACGACACGTAAATTAAGCAAATTAAGCAAGTAAAAGACATGGACAGTGCAACAACAATTGAGATAAAGGTCAAGTACAGGACAATAATGACAAGTCACACCGAATATGTAAGTACAACAATAACAGCTCAAAGTAAGGGCACACATATACACCGGGAAACAGATATCACATCATAATGCATGTCCCTCGTCCTCACCTGCACGGAAACACCTTTCATGCCATGAACTCACAAAAGTATGGCACGACATCATCCTTCGTGCATTAGCACTCTCTCACAATATCACGCACGACATCACCCTTCGTGCTTTTACTCTCAATAATATGGCACGACATCACCCTTCGTGCTTTTAGTTTCAATAATATGGCACAAAATCAACCTTCGTGCTTTACACTCTTTCCTCACATGATAATAAATATAAACAATGGCACGACATCACCCTTCGAGCTTTACACTCTTTCCTCACATGATAATGAATATAAACAATGGCACGGCATCACCCTTCCTGCTTTACACTCTTTCCTCACATGATAATGAATATAAAAAATGGCACGGCATCACCGTTCGTGATTTACACTCTTTCCTCACATGATAATGTAAATGAAATGGCACGACATCACTCTTCGTGCTTTACACTCTTTATCACCCAAACAAATGAAATGATACCACTCGGACAAGGGAATAAATAGCATAAACAATAATAGAAACCATACTGACCCGACAAGGGAGTCAACAATGGAAACAATATCATCAAAAACATGAACAATAATAGAAACCATATTGTCCCGGCAAGGGAGTCAACAATGGAAACAATATCATCAAAAACATGAACAATAATAGAAACCATATTGTCCCGGCAAGGGAGTCAACAATGAAAACAATATCATCCTGGCAATGGAGACAACTATAACCAATCTTTCTTAATTAATTAGCTTCACGAAATAAATCCCAACTTGAATCAATGCTCCGCAATAGGAAATGCCAAGAAAATACCATCAACATGTATAATCATCAAGTTAGGCCTAAGTAGTGCTTAATGAAAGATCATATCAATCACAATATACGACCCACTAGCATGCTTGACACCAACCTATAATACTCTAATTACTGCTAAGCAATTATAGGGAGAGGTAATACAAATTTTAGCTAAGTAGGTAGTTTATGAAGAAAAATTTAGCACGATGATAGAAGAGGTAAAATCTTCAGTCAAGTCTATTAAGATCAAATAAACAACAAAGGAAATCTAAAAGCAAGTAATTCTAATTTAAGCAGGAAGAGATGAAACTAGCAATTAGGAACTCAGTCATAGTAATTACAACTTCATACACACGGGATATAAGGACCTAAGAATCCTAAAAGGACAACCTTCTACAAATAAGTCCGAGTACGCACTCGTCACCTCGCATACACGGGCTACAATCAACATAGAAGACTCAAATCCTAAGGGGTAGTTCCCCCACACAAGTTTAGGCAAGATACTTACCTCGAAGACGACAACCCGGTACTGTAAAATAGACTTCTCGGGCAAAAAGACTTTTGGACGGCTCAAAATCAACTAGAACAACTTCAAAACACACATAAAACTTGTAAGGAACTACTCCGGATAATAAAGTTTTAATTTTTACAAGAATATAAAAATCGACCCAAAAGTCGACCCCCAGGCCCGTACCTCAAAATTCGTCAAATTTTACAAAATTCGAATACTCATTCCGATACGAGTTCAACCATACAAAATTTATCAAATTCCGATACTATTTGGTACCTCAAATCACGATTTTTCATTTTAGAATTTTTTCTTTCAAAACTAACATTTTTCTCAACTCAAAACACAAATTAAATGATGGAAATAAAGATAAAATCATGGAATATATTTAATTCTAGTTGAAGAACACTTACCCAATCGAATTTCGTGAAAAATCCCACCAAAAATCGCCAAGAACCGAGCTCTAGAAGTCAAAATGTGATAAAAATAGCTTAACCCTCGATTTTGAAGATTTATAATCTGCTTAGGCCCTTAATGAATTGCGAACGCGGAAGAAGGACCGCGTTCGCGAAGAAAAATGAAGTATGCCCAAATTTCTCAACGCGAACGCGACAGTAAGCTCGTGAACGCGGAGAAGGAGAAGCGGAAGCTACGCGAACGCGTAGGGGAGAAGGCGAACGCGAAGAAAGAATTTTACCAACAGTCCCAGCGCTAACTTCTACTATGCGAACGCGAGGGAGGGATGGGAACGCGTTGAAGGAAAAAGTTGGCTTTCGCGATCACTTACATAGGGATGCGAACGCCTAGAAGAAAAACTTGGGCGGATCGATAGGAGAAGAAAAATGAAGTATGCCCAAATTTCTCAATGCGAACGCGACAGTAAGCTCGTGAACGCGGAGAAGGAGAAGCGGAAGCTACGCGAACGCATAGGGGAGAAGGCGAACGCGAAGAAAGAATTTTACCAACAGGCTCAGCGCTAACTTCTACTATGTGAACGCGAGGGAGGGATGGGAACGCGTTGAAGGAAAAAGTTGGCTTTCGCGATCACTTACATAGGGATGCAAATGACTAGAAGAAAAACTTGGGCGGATCGATAGGACACTATGCGATCGCGGCTAAGCCTATGCGATCTCATAGAAGGAATAACCAGCAGACAGAACAGTTGTTCTAACATAGGGAAAAATGCCTCGACGCCCATCCGAAATGCATCCGAAGCTTCTGGGAACCCGTCTAAACACATGAACAAGTCATATAACCTAACACGGATTCGCTCGAGGTCTCAAATCACATTAAACAACGCCGGAACGACGAATCAAACCAAAAATTGAACTTACGAACTTTCAAATCTTCAAATATCAAAACTCGTGCCGAAACCTATTAATTCAACCTGGAATGACGCGAAATTTTGCAGACAATTCCCAATTGACATTCTGGAGCTACTCCAACTCATGGAATCGCATTCTGACCTCGATAACCCAAAAAGTCAATTGTGGTCAAACTTCTCCATTTTCTAAACTTCAAATTTTCCAACATTCGCCGAATTACCTCGAATTACTCTACGGGCCTCCAAAACCAATTTCGGACGCGCGCCTAAGTCCAAAATCACCATATGAAGCTGTTGACATTACCCAAAACTCATTACGAGGCCGTTTACACAAAAGTCAACCCTCTGGTCAAATCTCACCGCTTAAGTTTTCCAAAATAAAAGTCCCGCTTCCAATTCGACTACAGATCATCCGGTAACTAAATCCAACCATGCACGCAGGTCGATATACACGATGTGAAGTTGTTCAAGACCTTATTCCACCAAACGGAGCTTAAATGCTCAAAACGACCGGTCGAATCGTTATATTCTCCCCCTCTTAAAACAATGTTCGTCCTCGAACGTGCCAAGATTCACCTCGGACTCATCCAATCACTGAATGCACACTTCTAACATACACCCGGGGGTGATCCCACGTCATCCCAACCTACTCAAGCCTGATGACACAATCACAACTACAATATAGCTTCCCCATCACCACCGATAAGCCTTATACCTCAATTTCTCACCTTCTACTTATTTCCGAAAGACCCGATTCTAAATTCGTATCCGGCATCAGCCTCAACCAGCTACATCAACTCATGACTATCCCCACAAGGTATGACCACACGATATAGCACACCACACATAGGATCATAATAACACTTATGATCAAAATAGCTGCCCGGAATCAACTCAGCATTGGCAATTAGCCTCACATCTGAAAGAACTCTGTTTCCAAGCCCCATAATACTGATAATGATGCAATAACCACGAAGACCTCATTATTAGACGCCCGAATCACCAGCCACAACTAACACTACCGGGCACACATCCCGCAAGCTGAAACTCAATAAGCATATAACGAAAATGACTGAATATGAAAAGAGAAACACATAAGGGAACTAGCAAACAGGTCCGACAGGCACTACTCTCTATCAATACTAACCTACATAACAATAACAAGTAAAGCATATGAAAAACTCACAAGGATCCCATCCTAATAAAACTTTCCACCACGGCACTCAGCCAGGTCCAAACATATCGAATCACAAAATATCACGAGGACCTCACCCTCAACTCTAAATCACATACCGAAAATATATCATACCAATTGAAATCTCCCACTAACTCATCTCGGCTAATATAATCATAACGCTCACTTAACTCACATCTCGATATAGCATTAAATCACAGCCCGTAAACAAAATACTTAGAAAAATCACATTAAGCCTACCATGACGATAACAAGAACTCACTTCTAGTCTCACCACTCTCAATGATGAATGAAAACAACGATAGACACGTGCTACCACTTTTAGAATCTCCCAACACGAGCAGACATGAAAAATAGAGTGCAAAGTATGAAACTCACTCATAAGTGAAACAACAAATAACGGAACTCGTCCCGATCAGCAGAACTATAATGAAATACAAATGGTGCCCTTCGGTAACACATCGAAACATACCTGTGTGATAATATCTAGCACAACGACCTCCAGACTACTATATGAAACACATCAATGGGTCGGGCCTCCCCCTCTTGGGCGCCCTCTACTCACCCGAATATCCTGCTGTGACGCACCTGCCTGAAATCCTAGGACAATCCCTCGCCCTGTAACTGGTATCTCCACACTCAAAACAACCTCTCCACTGACATGGATGTGGAAACTGAGCAATACGAGTACTCTGAGACCTATGAGTACCTGAAACCCCGTGCGAAGTCGGTAATGCAAACTGAACTGGCTGACCCACAAAACCTCTACCGAGTCGTACCCTGCCTCCATAATAAGTACCAGTAGATCTCTTTGGCCTATGTGGCCTCCTCACTTCCCTGTACTCTCTCTCGTGATCTCGGCTGTCCTTTCGCTCCCAGTCCCACATGCCCTCTAACCGACGAGCGATCCCTACTGTCTGCTGAAACGAGACATCTGACTCCAACTCTCAAGTCATGCTGAGCCGAATATCATGCCTAAGCCCTTCAATGAATCTACGGACTCGCACCATAACTGTAGCAACCAAGTGAGGTACATATCTGGCCAACTCACTGAATCTGACGATGTTACACTAATACTAACATAGCACCCTGGCGCAGCTACTCAAACTCTGCGCGCCATGCATCTCGGAGGGACTGAGGTGCAAACTCCCTCAAAAAAATCTCTGAAACCTGAATCCATGCAAGTGAAGCTGACTCGGCTGGGTTACCCAACTCATATGCCCAACATCACTGACAAACTGTTTCTCTGAACTGAGACGTGACAAAAGTAATCCCGCTCGTCTCCACAATACCCGAAGTACGAAGAATACAGTAACACTCCTCTAGAAAACCCTGGGCAACACTTGTCGCCAATCTACTGAAAGATGGGAGGGTGGTACTTCTTGTACCTCCCAAGTCTAAGTTGTTCTTCCTCCGATGTCGCTGCCCTAACCACGGGATGAACTGAATCCACATGATGTGCTGCCATGACAACTAGATCCTGACCAGCATGATCTCGCTGCTCTGGAGTGTAGATGTGGGAGTCTGAACTCCTCCCCTGATCTGTGGAGTAGCTGGTACACCTGGAATCAATCTGATTCTCCAAGTGGGACTACTGGTGGATCCTCTACGGCTGCTCTGGTAGGTATACTAATTGCGACACGTTCTTCTTGTCGACCTCTTCCTTTGCCCCTAGCGACATCTGCCTCGGGGGTAATATCATCAGGAACTGCATCTCGTGTCCTTACCATCAGTGAAAGAATGGAACGGTAATTTCAAACTTCAAGATCAATGAACTCGCACGATAGGAATGAAGGAAGTGAAGTTATCCTAATAGTTCTGTAGCCTCTCGAAAATAAGTACAAACGTCTCTGTACCGATTTGCAAGACTCTACTAAACTCGCTTATGACTCGTATCACCTATGAACCTAGAGCTCTGATACCAACTTGTCACGACCCAATTTTCCCTCTGTTGGGTTTCGTGACGGCACCTAATCATAAGGACTAGGTAAGCCTATTATTAACAAACATCAATTATAATATAAGAATAGTTTAAGTGCTTTTTGAATTAAATCTCATCACTTTACACTTCTTCCCAGGACCCGGTAAGTACAAGTCATAAACTTTAGATAAACTACGCTAAAACTCCTAAAAATACCACTGTTCAGAAATGCGTACGACAGTGCAACAGAAACATAAGATGGTGACTCCGAAACCGCGAACACTGAAGCAGTTTTACCTTGAGTCTCCACAACAGCAACCGCGCTACTAACAATCAATCGACCGGCTATGCAAATCTTGGAATCTACACAAAAATGCGCAGAAGAGTAATATGAGCACACCACAGCGGTGCCCAGTAAGTATCAAGACTAACCCCGGTGAAGTAATGACGAGGACTAGTCAAGACACCCACTGGTCCGATAAACTAAACAGGCATAAGTATAGGAATGACATGACATGACATCTGTCTAATGACTACACGATATAATTAACAACATAAAAAGTACAAAGCGGAAGGAAAATACAGCAAATAACAATGGAACATCGTAATATTACACAAAAGAAAGGAAGGAAGCATGAATCAAAAGCGAAAACCACAACACAGTAAAAAAAGAAATAATAGTAACTCGGCACTGCAATAATTTCCCCCTCAAACCTTAGTCAACAACTCCGACAATGTAAGCATTTAAATTTCATTGGATTTAAATTCATAAAATAATTTGGATCATATTAAATTCAAGACATTAGTCCAAACAAATATTGTGGCTAGTAAATTAGGCTAATTATTAAAATCCATTATATGTGTTGGGCTAGTCCACTTAATTGGACTATAAATTAAATGATAAGCCCACTTCAGTAGCCCAAGGTCCAAATGGATATTAGCCCATTTTAAAGCCGAAGATCATGGCACGTGTCAAGTGATGTGGCAATCCAAGTCAAAAGAACAAGCCAATAAAATCAAGACACATGCCAAGTGACGTGTCAATCCAAGACAAATAAATAAGCCAATGAAATCATGTCATGTGTCAAGTGATGTGGCAATCCAAGATAAATAAATGAGCCAATTAAATCATGTCAAGTGTCTAGATTGTATTGGTAAGTTCAAACGGACCAATCAAATCGCAGACCCACACCACTCCTTACAACTATAAATAAAGGTCTTTATAAAACTAGAAGACACCAGAAGTTGTAACAAGAAGCAAGCAGAGAGCTCGTGGATCAAACACCGCAGATTTCTCTACAAGCTACAAGTTCAAGAACTAAAGCTACAAGTTCAAGCGAATATCAAGAACGAATGAAAATCAAATGCCAAGGCGCCGAGATCAAGTTATCTGTTCGTGATCAAATCCAAATCCAAATTCAAGAAGGAGATTCTAGATTAAGCTTTACAAGCCCTTGAATCAAATCAAAGTCAAGCTCACCAAGATACTTTACATTCTTGAAGAATAAGAGGAGTATCATAGAGATTGTAACACTTATTACTTATTGAAATCAAATACTACATTTGTTACGCAATTTTTCTGTATTGATTATTTATTTTTCTCGATGCGAAAATTTGTTGTTACAAATTCCTGGCACGCCCAATGGGACAATCTCTACCTCTCATCTCTTCAAATTACCAAATTTCAAGAACACAAAAATGGCTCCTAAGAAGCTCAATTTCAAGCTTGCTACTGCTAAGGCTACATATTCCAAGTTTTCCTCTGATGTTGAAAACTTGTTGGATGCTACTATGGAAAGCGTAGGACCTGTCACTAGGAACAAGTCAAACTTGTTGGGACAACAAGCATTTCAAAAGCCGTCTGCTTCAGTTCTTCTTTTTGATTTTCGACCTTCAAAGTGGGCAAAGATCATTTCCAATTTAATTGGAATAAGGAGCAAACATTGCTGAAATCGTTGAGAAGACATTGGCTCTACTTAGCCCATCTAGATCTAAGAATCTCATAACACAGGATGATGATGATGTCTTGATCACTGGATCTTCTCCAAGCACTTCACGTGAGCTATTCCACTTAGAGTATGCTATAAGAGAAAATCCATGCTTTGCTCCACCATCCACAACGGTTATCCAAGCAATGGTTACTAACACTTCAACTGTTGAAGAACAACTCGCAAATTTAACAAAGATAATTTAAGTATTAACGAAGCATATGCAAGATCAAGATAATCAAATTGTCAAGCTGACATATAGAGTTGGAAGCATGATGGAGGGAGATTCAAGTCATGCACCTGGAAAGCTCCCTATGATGCAAGATAAAGGAGATTCATCTGCAAGGCAGACCACGACTCCTAAAGAATTTCAGATTTCGTCTGATGGGGTTATTCCCATTGACCAGTTGAAAGACTTCATTATGGGAACCATCAAAGATAAGTATGATGTTGCTGCCAAGTCTTCTCTCGCATATGCAAAGCCATACACTGCAAGAATCGATAGTTTGAAGATGCCTGCAGGTTATCAACCCCCAAAATTTCAACAATTTGATGGAAAAGGAAATCCAAAGCAACACATTGCACACTTCATTGAAACTTGTAATAATACTGGAACCTATGGAGATTATTTTGTCAAGTAGTTTGTTTGTTCCTTAAAAGTAAATGCTTTTGATTGGTACATTGATCTCGAGGTTGGTTTCATCGATAGCTGGGAGCAACTTGAACATGAATTTCTCAACCGCTTCTATAGCACAAGGAGAACTGTAAGCATGGTCGAACTCACAAACACACGTAAGTGGAAGGATAAACCTGTAAATGATTTCATCAATCGATGGAGGAATGCAAGCCTCAACTGCAAAGACAGACTTAGTGAAGCTTCTGGAATAGAAATGTGTATCTAAGGAATGCACTGGGGACTTAGCTACATCCTACAGGGTATCAAGCCTAAGTCTTTTGAAGAATTGGGTACACGTGCTCATGGTATGGAGTTAAGCATGTCTTCAAGTGGAAATCAAAGGCCACCAGTTTATGAACCTCGCAAAGTGAATGATAAACAAGAAACAAAGAAAGTAGGTAAGTTTTTGTCGAAATCTGAGAGCAAGGAATCAATAAATATCAACGCATCGCCATTAAAGGTCACTACAAAAATGAGTAAGAAGCAAAGTGTGAATACAATGTCCTTATAGGATAAAGTTGGCCGAAAATTAACTCTGAAGGAAATGCAAGCGAAATAATATCTGTTCTTGGACTGATGTTGCATCAATTTTTGAAGAACTCCTTGATTTGAAACTCATTGAGTTACCTGAAATGAAGCGCCCAGGCGAAGATGGAAGGACTAATGATCCAAATTATTGCAAGTACCATCGATTGATTGGCCACCCTATTGAAAACTGCTTTATCTTCAAGGAGAAAGTCATAGACTTGGCCGGTGAAGGAAAAATCTTGCTTGAGGATGAGAAAGAAAGTTCGAATCAAGTCTCTGTCGATTTTGGTTCGCTTGATCCCATTGTCCTCTGCAATTTTGTCGAAGTACATGAATGTGATAGCGTCCAAATTGCATCATCACCAAATATGATTAAATTTGGTGACTTTGAACCTGTCGATGTGAGCAAAACATTGCTTCTCCCTATAGTGAATGAAGTAATAGTGGAGGAAAGATGTCAAGAGGAAAGTGAATCACGTGATGGTCAAAATGACGATGAAGGTTAGACTCTTGTTACTCGGCGGAGACGCTGCAAGACAAATTCACAAAGGGAATCAAATAAGCAGTTAACTAAGGGGGAAATGATGAAAAGACCCAAGAAGAAAATGATAACTAAGAATTGGAAGAAAACGAAAATGGAGGAGAATCGCTATCAAAGGCTATGTCATCCAGTGACATTGGATGAATTCCTACCAAGTTGGTTACGCATGCAAGCTTCCTGTGAAGATATCAACGCCTCATGTTGTAAGGTAGAGGAAGAAGAGACAAAGAAGGAAGAGGCATCATTGCTGCCACCTCCCTTGTTTGAAAAACTCACTGAGCAGCTCTCTGAAGAAGTGGACACTTGTGATGCAAAAATCACATTTACGAATGATGATCTTTTGCTTGGTGAAACACCCCATAATCGTCCGCTATTTATGGTCGGATTTGTGCGTGAGCAGAGAATAAGTAGAATTTTAATTGATGATGGATCTGGCATCAATATTCTCCCAATTCGTACTGTCAGAGAGCTTGGCATACCGATGGATTAACTACGTGAAAGTCGTTTGATGATTCAAGGGTTCAATCAAGGGGGAAAAGAGCTATATGGGCTATCAAATTGGAAATAAATATGGGAGATTTGCATTCGAGTGCATGGATACACGTGATTGATGCAAAGACCTCATATAATATCTTCTTAGGAAGGCCATGGATACACGAGAACAAAGTGGTCTCGTCCACCTACCATTAATGCTTGAAGTACTGTGAAGATGGGGTCGAAAAAAAGATAGTCGTTGATGATAATCCCTTTACCGAGGCTGAATCATACTTTGCCGATGCGAAATTCTACTTAAGAATTACGTCTCAAAAGAGGTCAAGGTTGATGATGTGATGTTGACCAAAAGTGTTGCAAAGAAGTTGATGTCACAACTAGCAAGGCAAAAATTACGGTTGAAAAGGATCAGGTGCTTTATGATAGGAGCAAGATGAATGAGGCATCTTCAAGTAAGAAAGTGACTCTTATTCTTAGCTATATCTCAAAGGCGAGGAAGATTGAAGATCCTTCTTTTGAAGGACAGGGTAATGTGTTAAAATACTTGACCCTTCCTATCAAGCGAATTGATGTGATTAAATCGTCTACAAAGTTGCTTAAAGGGTTTGTCAAATCATCAAACCAGAATTCGCTTCTAAATCTAGCACTACTTGTAAAGCGCACAGATGAGGGCTTTGACCCAAACGCCTACAAGTTGTTGGCAAAAGCTGGATATGATCCTAATGAACCATCCAAGTTGGGAAATCCCCCGCCTGAAGCTTCAAATCCTACTCAAAAGGTGATGATGGAGAAAAGGTACCCACTGAAGAAATCACGTGAAGGATTGGGTTACAAACGACCCCCGCCAATCCGTATCTTCATTAAAAGGGAAAGTTGTAACTACATTACTGCTAAAGAAGTGTCTGTGACACTTAATAAGAAGCCTTCTGTGTTTGATCAACTTACAAAATCAAGGACTTTAGTATTTGATAGGTTGGGACCATTGAAGAAGGAAAACAAGAGTCATGGAAGTAATAGAAGGATTGTAGCACCTATCTCCATTAAAAAGGAGATTTTGACCACAGACTTCCCAAGTTTGATTCCTTCTAGAATGAGACGTGATATCAAACTTGTAGTTTCGTGCGGGGAGGTCCTCAAAGCAAAGGCTCATACTATAGTCCACACTAAAGAATGGGAGGAATATGAATAAAGTGTGGGGTCATCATATCATATCACCATTCATGATGAAAAGAATGCTTCACCTTTTACGGAAATCAAAGAAAAGTGCCTTGATATTCATGTATGTCACCACATATCTTTCAATGATGGTGACCATCAAGAGGATGAAGATACTAAAGATGCACCACCGGAGCTTGAAGAAGGGGTGAAGACAACAGTTGATGCACTAAAAGAAGTCAATCTCGGAGTAGTTGAAGATCGAAAACCCACATATGTAAGTGCCTCTCTAACTGGTGATGAAGAGAGCAAATATATTGAGCTACTTAAGGAGTTCAAAGACGTATTTTCTTGGAGCTACAAAGAGATGCCAGGTTTAGACCCCAAGGTGACTGTTCATCATCTTGCTGTCAATCGAGGTGCTCGTCCTGTAAAGCAAGCACAACGTCGCTTCAGACCTGAACTAGTTCCCTTGATTGAAACTGAAGTTAACAAGATCATTGAGGCTGGTTTTGTTCGTGAAGTTAAATATCCTACATGGATTTCAAGCATCGTCCCTGTAAGAAAGAAGAATGGCCAAATTCGAGTTTGTGTTGACTTTAAGGACCTAAACAATGTTTTTCCTAAGGATGAATTTCCTCGTCCTATCCCTGAGCTCGTGATTAATGCAACAACTGGGTACGAGGCGATGTATTTCATGGATGGTTCATCTTGATATAATCAAATCCGCATGGCACCGAAGGACGAAGAACTTGCTGCCTTTCGCACCCCTAAAGGTATATACTGCTACAAGGTAATGCCTTTTGGTTTGAAGAATGATGGTTCTACATATCAACGTTCCATGCAAAATATTTTTGATGACATGCTTCATAAAAACATGGAGTGTTATGTTGATGACTTGGTGTAAAGTCAAAGAAGAACGATGATCACTTGCAAGATTTGAGGATGGTATTTGAACGGCTTTGGAGATACCAATTCGGATGAATCCTTTGAAGTGCGCTTTTGGAGTTACTTCTGGGAAGTTCCTCGGTTTTATTGTTCGACATAGAGGTATCGAAATTGATCAAGCTAAGGTGTATGCTATCTTGAAAATTCCCTAGCCTAAAGATATTCATGAATTAAAAATCTTGCAGAGTAAGTTGGCATATCTTAAAAGATTTATTTCGAATCTCGCTGGAAGATGCCAACCATTTAGTCGCCTCATGAAGAAATAGGTTCCTTTTGAATGGGACCAAGCTTGCAGAAATGCTTTTGAAAGCATTAAGTCTTATCTGTTGCAGCCCCCATACCTGGAAAGCTATTAATATTATACATTTCAGCGCAGGAAAGGTCAGTAGGAGCGCGTCTTGCTCAATGAAATGATGAAGGCAAAGAAAATGCGCTTTATTACTTGAGTAGGATGACGACGCCAAATGAGCTCAAGTATTCGCCTATTGAGAAGTTATGTTTGGCACTTGTCTTCTCTATTCATAAGCTGAAGCATTACTTTCAAGCTCACGTTGTGCGACTCATCTCAAGAGCGAACCCTATCAAGTTTTTCATGTCTAAACCAGTCCTAAGTGATCGATTAGCGAGATGGTACCTCCAATTTTTGAACAATTTGAAATTGTGTATGTTCCTCAAAAGGTAGTAAAAGTACAAGCATTAGCAGACTTCCTAGTTGACCATCCGATTCCAGATGATTGGGAGTTGTCTGATGAATTACCTGATGAAGATGCAATGCTCATAGAAATTCAGCCTCCTTGGAAGATGTATTTTGATGGTGATGCACATCGTGAAGGACCTGGCGCTGGAATAGTGTTTATCACTTCTCAAGGAGAAGTTTTGCCATATTCTTTCACTCTAACACAAACATGCTCCAATAATGTTGCTGAATATCAAGCGCTCATACTTGGGCTTGAAATGGTTGTGGATATCAAAAAATTGCAATTACAAGTTTTTGGAGATTCCAAGTTAGTGATCAATTAGATTTTGGGTATCTATGAGGTCAGGAAGCCAGATTTTGTGCCATATCACAAAATATGCTCAAAGATTGGTAAGATGGCTTGGAGAGGTAACTATTCAACACGTGCCAAGAAAAGAAAATAAGAGAGCTGATGCATTATCAGACTTAGCTTCTACATTATCTTTGCCTGATCAGACACAAGTCGTTGTTTGCCAGAGATGGGTAGTCCCTCCACCAAATGACTGTGAGGAAGAAGAAAGCGAAGTTGAGCATATTGCTTCCGTTCTTGAGGTCGAAATTGAAGACTGGCAACAACCATTAATCGATTATCTTTGTTATGGGATATTTCCAGAAAATCCTAGAAGGAAGACGGAAATTCGAAGGAGAGCCCTTCGTTTTGTTTATTATAAGAATACACTCTATGGAGTGCTCCTACGTTGTTTGGGGACTGATGAGTCCCTTCAAGATTTGCAAGAAGAACACTCTAGAGTATGTGGTGCACATCAATCTGGGACAAAACTTCATTTCCACATAAAAAGAATGGGGTATTATTGGCCAACCATGGTAAAAGATTGTTTGGATTACACTCGGAGGTGTAAAGCTTACCAACTCCATGCTAACTTCATACATCAACCACCTGAAGTATTACACCCAAATGTTGCCTCTTGGCCGTTTGATGCTTGGGGTTTAGATGTTTTTGGTCTATTGTCGAAGTCTTTTGGCGGACATCTATATATTTTGGCCGCAACTGATTACTTTTCGAAGTGGGCAGAAGTTGTTTCTCTTAAGGAAGTAAAGAAGGAAAATGTAGCTAACTTCATCCGAGTCAATATTATCTATCGATTTGGCATTCCGCGATATATATTAACAGATAATGGTAAGCCATTTGATAACAAGTTGATGAATAAAATATGTGATCTTTTTGGCTTCAAGCAACGCAATTCCTCCATGTATTATGTTGCTGCCAATGGACTTGCTGAAGCATTTAACAAGACACTCTGTAACTTGTTGAAAAAGGTTGTTTCTAAGTCTAAGAGAGATTGGCATGAGAGAATGGAAGAAGCTCTTTGGGCATATAGGATCACATATCGCAAACCAACACAAGCAACTCCTTATTCCCTTCTTTATGGATTTGAAGCAAACCTTCCACTTGAGAGTCAAATCCCATCATTGCGGCTTGCCATTCAAGAAGGACTCACTGATGAAGAAAATGCTCGGTTACACCTTGAAGAATTGGAAGCTCTTGATGAAAAGAGGCTAGAAGCTCAACAAAGCCTTGAATGTTATCAAGCTCGCCTGTATCAATCTTTTAATAAAAGGGTACGCCTTAGATCTTTCCAAGTGGGCGACCAAGTCCTTGTGGTCAAAAGGACTATTATTACCTCTCGTCGATCTGGGGGAAAATTCTCTGCTAAGTGGGATGGACCATATATCGTACAAGAGGTATACTCAAGTGGCGCTTACAAGATAGTTGACTCATAAGGTTTGCGGATTGGCCCCATCAATGGGAAATTCATGAAGAGATACTATCCTTGAAGAAAATAATTACGCTCCTTATCGCATGAGCATAAACTGTATGTTACTCCTGGCCCGCAAGAGTATAAACTGTGCACGGTCCACACAAAAAAGGTCTGCTAGGTTGAAAACCTCGAAATAGGCGGCCTAGGAAAAAGTTAGTACATCCAAAAATAAAGTCCGCTAGGTTGAAAACCTCGAAAGAGGCGTCCTAGGAAAAAGTTAGGACGCAAAAAAAAAAAAATCACCCATTTCGAACTACAGAATGACTTGATCCTCTTCACCGAGGTACGTAGGCAGCTTAGAGTTTCATTCTAAGTTCAGTCATATGAGTTCAAAAAATATATATTACCCAAGGCATTTTTCAAATGAGGCATGATGGAATATAATTCACTTGATCGACACTAGAAAATTAGGTGTACATGTATTCTTTTGTTAAACCCTCTATCTTGTCTTGATGGCTCAATGGAGTTAAGTACTCCATGTCAAATTGAGGTCTTTGATGGAATTATTGTAGTTTATTTAATAAGAGGCTAAGTATTCAAGTTGAAATCTCCGATTTTAAGTCAAGTTGATTTTTCTAGGTTTGTTACATCATCAATTTGAAGTGTTCAAGTCGGCTAGTTCTTAAAGTTAAAATCTGCACGCATGTCAAGTCTTCAAATCCATAAAGCACTTGAAAAAATAAATCAAGAACAAAAGGGAACATTAATGAGAACGCGCAACATAAAGTGAAGCAAAAGAAGTTTTATTGCTGATGAGAACATCTATTAAACAATCAAATGCATGAAGGAAAGAAAAAAAACAAATAAAGTAGTGTTAATAGCCTAATCTAAGCACAACTTGTAGTTGGCCAAATCCTTGAGCATAGCTTCCAAGTACTTCTTCTTCTTCTCCCAATCGGCCAAGTCATCAGCAGTCAACAAGGCAGTGCAGCATGCGTCATACTTCTTTCTAGTAGTTGAGGCTCCTAAATTGTCTTATTCAACTTCTTTCTCAGCAACCTCTAAAAGGTCTTCTAAGTCTTTCTCTTTTTCAGCTTCTCTATCTTCTCTTTCACTGTAAGTAGGGACTGGCGTATAGATGACACTTCTCTAACCTTCTCTTCTTCTTCTTCAATCATGGCATTTGTCAGGTGTACCTCAACATCTGATATTGCAGCCTCTTCAACCTTCTCAGATAAAGCCGGCCGTGTCTCGTTATATGAAGCAGCAAGCTCAAAAAATGACTCTAATAGGTTTCTCAAAGGGGAAATATCCACATCATCCCCATCCATTGCCTCAAGGATCACTTTAGTATTTTCTTCAAGCTCATAGACATTGTCTGCAGTGCTTCCTTTCAGCTTACACTTAATCAAAGTCCAAAGCTTCAAGATAAACTCCTTTCGAATATCCAAGACAACCTTCTTTCCATAAAAAAACGAAGCTGCAATTGTTGGTCGTTCACGCAAATCATAACAAAACTTTGCCCTAATTTCATCATGAGAAATAGAAGTTGCCTCTTGATCTGCCTTAGATGTGAAAGATGATTTATGTGGGTTCAGTCCAGCTACAGACTCGCCACTATCTTGTGGACTTACTCTTTGCAACGCTACAACGTTATTATCCTGAAAAATAAATAAAGGAATAAATAAATGTAAGAACACTTTAGCAAAGTCATTTGGCCAAGGATAACAAAAAGGAAAAGTTTATGTTTTCTTTTACCTTCTCGTTCTGAGCTGTTAGTGTTCTTGAAGGGCTATCAACATTTTGGACCACTACAATCCCTTCTGGATTTGGACTTTTCCTTTTCCAATATTGATCTCCTTTGCTGCTATCACTCTCCTCTTGGGATAGGTGCTTATTAGAGGCATTAACGACTACACCAAATGGAATAAGACTTTTGTCAACTGGAGTATGGATCTCTTCTCTTTGAACTTATTTGTGTAGCATGGGTCCGCTGCCTGTGCGCATCTCAACTACCTTAGACTGTAAAGCAGGAAGCCTATCAATCACTAAGACATCCTCGATCCAGTCTTGAATGGTATTTGTGATTGGATCAACAGTATTCATCAAAAATTGTAAGTGGTCTTCAAGAAGGCTTCCATGCGCCCTTTCCCACCAAGATCTATAGTTAGACGATGTAAACTTCTTCATATTGGACCCAAAAGGAGGAAATTCCGCCCTCGGCTTAGATCTAGTCAACACACAAATCCGTGCAAGTCTTAACCATTCTTCTAATAAGGCCTGTTGAAAATCTTGCTCCAAGCGACCAGGGGTGTCTTGATAAAAACCAAATTGGCGGCTAAATCGATGAGGGTTGTAAGGTTCAATAATAAAGTTGACTTTGTACCTCAAAGGAAGATAACTCGAGCGAATACTCATAAATAAATTTAACTCGAACTCATCTGCCTTACCATTGTCATAGTAGTGGTACAGATCAGATCTGCGGGGCATTGTCGAAGTCCAAATGATATTTTCTCCATTACGAATACGCTTCCTTGCTTCCTCTTTCCCAAAATATCTAGAGGCACCTTCACCAGAACATGCGGCCATGAGAGGAACGGCTGGCCCTTTTGCATACGGAAAATGAGTCTTAAAGTAATGGGCTAACCAACCATACACATAATGAGCTGGAAAGCAAGTTTGAGCAGGATGAAGCAACTAGCACTTTGAAATCTCGTTCAAACCCTTATATATTCTGGCTAGGACCGCGATTGCAAGGATAACCCTTCGTTTACAAGCAAGATGACACGCAATCTTAAAGGTACCAGGATGGATAAAGTCACCATCTTTTGAAGGGAGCACAAAAATACATAACCAACAAGATAAAAAAGCAGTCAAGTATGTCTTGTCTTTCTTGTCACCTATAACTCCTAGCTTATGGAACAAAGCTTCTTCGACAGTTGACCAATTAACGGCTTCCTCTAGGACCCCGGTAGGATTTTGTGTCGATTTCAAACGAGCAGACTTCTTTTCTTTCCTTAAAGGAGGCTGAGTATACTTCGTTGTCTTTCTGCACCAGAACTCTACCCATTTTTTCGCAGAAACCTTTGGATCGTTGCTACCTCCCTCTCGGAGCCGATGGAAGGCATCATACAAATGCTCAAAAGCCTGGGAAAGAAAGCTTCTCCCCTTATCGTATGTGCCCGTAAACTCGTCAACATTCGGCAAAACTTCCTCGTAAGGAGATCCTGTTATAGGCAGACCACCGATCTTATACAAATCCCAAAGTGACATGGATAGTTCTCCAGCAGAGGTAAGCAATGTATTGGTAACATGGCACCATGCCTCACAGAAAGTCTGCATGATATTCGTATTACAGTCATATGTGAAGAGTGAAGCATATATGGCATCATAAATTCGTGCACCCTCCAGTGTCAAGCGACACCTATTTAAGACGTCTTCTGTCCATTCCCAATAGCCAGGAACGTAATGAAATTCACCGACGAACGGAAAATCATTGCCCCAATAAGTTTCCTTGTTAATAATTCAACGCCCTAGGCATGGTAAGGTACTCGTGACATTCCAAGCATGATGAGTAGTGGTGCAAAGCATCCATGTCTTGGGAGGACGACTATTGTATTCAAGCGTCCAGTCTGCCAAATAAGGCGGGTCCCTCAAAGGTACCCATGAAGCTGCAAGATGTTGGTCGATTAGTGACCTATCAACTGGTAACCTTGTCTCCACCTTGCCTCCCTTATGGCCCGAAATAATAAGACATTGCGAATTAGAGGAAGAAATTCTTGAGTCTTTGAAGTAAACCATGTTTAGACTGCAAAAAGAGAAAAAAATGTTTATTAGCACTTAACTTAGAAATGCGATATTCATGGCCTTAAATTCGTAATATGATGTGTCATATCTCAAGATTAATCCTACCAAGCATGGAAAAGGCAAAGTCTTTGGCTTGGATGGTGTAATGGTCTTTTCCATAGATAAAGAAAGTCAAGTTTTCAAATAAAGTGAAGGCTTTGACTTAGATAGTGTAATGGTCTATGCCTCAGATAAAATGAAGTTAAATCTTCAAACAAGATAAAGTCATTAGCTTAGACGGTGTAATGGTCTTCGCTTCAAATAAAATGAAGTCTTTAGCTCAGATAGTGTAATGGTCTTCGCTTCAGACAAAATAAATCTTTGGCCCAGACGGTGTAATGGTCTACGCCTCAGATTAAATATAGTTAAATCTTCAAACAAGATGAAGTCCTTAGCTTAGATGGTGTAATGGTCTTCACATCAAATAAAATGAAGTCTTTAGCTCAGACGGTATAATGGCCTTCGCTTCAGACAAAATAAATCTTTGGCCCAGACGGTGTAATGGTCTATGCCACAGATAAAGTGAAGTCAAATCTTCAAACAAAATACAGTCTTCAGCTTAGACGATGTAATGGTCTTCGCTTCAGACAAAATAAATCTTTAGCTCAGACGGTGTAATGGTATTCGCCGAACAAAGTTGAAAGGTAATTTGCATGACATGCAAAACAATTAAAGTTAAACCAAAAAACAGAAAATTGAATTTCTTTGAATAGCCAGGTGATATTAACTAAAGATGGAATCATAGCAGAAGTAATTCATCTAAAGACAATCAAGTCAATTCCAATAAAAGATCCCTATAGCTATATATTGAAGAAGTCACATGACTAGTCTTACAGTATTGACTGAATTGCAAGTGCAGACAAGTTTCACTTTTGGATTATAGCAAGCAATAAATAGATGAGTTCATGAATGATCCAAGCAAGTAATTAATGCATGGATTAAAAAAATAAAAGTGATGCAATAAATAAAGTCATGTGATGCAAAAATCATGCAATGGTACAAGGCCAAAAGAAAGTAATGCCGTACTTCTTCCTATTTGAAAAGTGAAGAAGCTGAAAATAAAATTGGTTGAAGTAACACGTCCAAGAACCTTCACGTATGAATGTTTCTTTCAAAAAAAAAGTAATATCATATTTCTTTCTATTTGAAGGAAGAAGTTGACATAAATTACTTAAAGTACATACCATAACCAAAGAAAAGTACAAGATCTGGCATGGTACATTATTCTTGTATATGAATAAACTTTTATATTCCCACAGAAGAAAGATAAAACTACTCACTGATAGTTATTTCGCAGCAGATGTCGGAGAACGATTTTTTTTCCTTCTCCTCTCTTCTTAAGTTCTCTTTGCTTTGGAATTTTGTGTGTACTTCAATTCAAGCTTATGTTATCTCTATTTACAGATGTTTGGAGGAGTTCTCCTAATCCAGTAAGATGTGTAGCGGCTATGGTCTTCTCAAAGAATAAGATTTTATCTCCTAAAAAAATAGGAGAATAGTAGCGTGGGGAATTATCAATAGAAGATCAAATAAAGTTGAAGAGTCCTATAGAGATTGAGTCTAGCTGAATTCAACGAGCAGATGAAATTTTTTTTAAAAAATCGCGACGGAATAGGAGAATAACACAAAGTCCTTGCAAATTGGGAAGATAAGGCCGTCGTTATTTTTGAAAAGAATAAAGCGACAAAAGCCTTTTACCATTGAAGTGAGTAAAACTTCCCAATTATTGCAAAATTCAATACTTTAACATTATTATATTATTTTAATGTTAAAGTATGAATTTAAAGATGGGCTTTGCAGCAATATTAGCAAGTTAACATATTTTCATTAGCTCAATGTACCCTTTATATTTAAGGATATTATTAGTACTTCAAGCCTAGTATTTGAAGATTAATATTTGACAAGTCTTGAATTAGGGGGCATTTGTAAGCATTTGAATTTTATTGGATTTAAATTCTTAAAATAATTTGGATCATATTAAATTCAAGACATTAGTCCAAACAAATATTGTGGCTAGTAAATTTGGCTAATTATTAAAATCCAATATATGTGTTGGGCTAGTCCACTTAATTGGACTATACATTAAATGATAAGCCCACTTTAGTAGCCCAAGGTCCAAATAGCTATTAGCCCATTTTAAAGCTAAGACTCATGGCACGTGTCAAGTGATGTGGCAATCCAAGTCAAAAGAACAAGCCAATAAAATCAAGACACATGCCAAGTGACGTGGCAATCCAAGACAAATAAATAAGCCAATGAAATCATGTCATGTGTCAAGTGATGTGGCAATCCAAGACAAATAAATGAGCCAATTAAATCATGACAAGTGTCTGAATGATATTGGTCAGTTCAAACGGACCAATCAAATCGCATAGCCACACCACTCCTTACAATTATAAATAGAGGTATTCATAAAACTAGAAGACACCAGAAGTTGTAACAAGAAGCAAGCAGAGAGCTCGTGGATCAAACACCGCAGATTTCTCTACAAGCTACAAGTTCAAGCACTCAAGCTACAAGTTCAAGTGAAGATCAAGAACGAATGCAAATCAAATGCCAAGGTGTTCGAGATCAAGTTATCTGTTTGTGATCAAATCCAAATCCAAGTTCAAGAAGGAGATTCAAGATTAAGCTTTACAAGCCCTTGAATCAAATCAAAGTCAAGCTCACCAAGATACTTTACATTCTTGAAGAATCAGAGGAGTATCATAGAGATTGTAACACTTATTACTTATTGAAATCAAATACTACATTTGTTACGCAATTTTCCTGTCTTGATTATTTATTTTTCTCGACGCGAAAATTTGTTGTTACAGACAATTTAGCAAATTCTTCGAAGGTAACCCTTCACCCACAAATTTATATTGAAAACTTTAAAGTATAATTATTTTAAATAAAAAACTTCCTTTGGAAGGTACTTCCGCTGATATATATATATATATATATATATATATATATATATATATGTATATACTGTGTAGGAGAAAAATCTTTGAACGTAATCCCTTCAAACAAAAGCTTTTAAAAATATACTTTTCCAGTAGTGTCTTTCGAACTTAGTTTCCAATGGAACAAGTGCACAGACATCATCTTTCGTGCTTTTACTCTCGTTCCCCCGATAGAAATCGAAAGACACGACACGTAAATTAAGAAAATTAAGTAAGTAAAAGACATGGACAGTGCAACAATAATTGAGATAAAGGTCAAGTACAGGATAATAATAACAAGTCACTGTCACACCTCCTTTTCCACCCCGTAGAGGGTATAAGGGAGTTTTTCCACTTTAAATGACAATCGAAATGGGATTATTTTATTTAAAATTCAGATTCGCCACTTGGGATAGTTTATGGTGTCCCAAGTCACCAATTTAAATCCCGAATCGAGGAAAAATTAACTCTGTTTATATTGTCCGCGAATCATAAATCCGGGTAAGGAATTATGTTAACCCGGGAGAAGGTGTTAGGCATTCCTGAGTTATGTGGTTCTAGCACGGTCGCTTAATAATTCATACTTGGCTTAAATTATCTAATTACTCATTTTTAGGACTTATGTGTATTTTGCCTTTTACCGCTTTAAGAAATTATCCTGGGACGAGTCACGCGTACGTGTACTCATTTTGTTTAATACGCTAAAAATCATGCCACGCGTACGTGTACACAATTAATAGCCCTTGATATAAAAATTATTTGGCCAAAGTCACGCGAACGTGTACTTTGATTTTATTTTAAAAGACGGCGCTCGAATCATGTCACGCGTACGTGTGCACGATTTGTCACGCTTAATTATTTAAGAAAACCAATTCGTCTTTAAATCGTACTCATGTCATGCGAACGTGTACACAATTAATAGTGTTTTATTATTAAGATTATTTGGTCCAAAGTTGCGCGAACGCATACTTAGGTCTTAATTCCTAAATCCATAATCAAACATGATTCTGCTATGAGGCTAAAAACTCGAGATTAACACCAAAACGCATCTGAGCAGATGTCATTTGGACATTAAAGCAATACTTATCCAATGCCAAAACTGGAAAATAGCCACTTAAGATCTCGGATTAATCCAATACTGCTAACAACTCTAAATCAATACTTATCTACCCCAAGTGCTTTGTCTAATATTTTGAAGCTTTAAGACCATTCTGAAGGATTTTATCTTTATAAAAATGTAATTTTTCACTTGAACAAACAATTCCAATACTTTATAAAATACTACCAACAAGACAAAATACTTGAATACTCTAAATACTAAATGAATGTTGCCTATCACAAATCTGAGGCCAAGTTTCTGAAAGTAAATCCCAGTAGGTACTTGAGGAAATTGTCGTTAAGTTTCCCATGTGTGACTACAAATCTATTATATAAACACAAAAATAAATTTTGTCTCAAATACTAACCCCATATATTTATTTACTTAAAACTATTTGGTGGATCTGTAAAACAAAGAGATGTTATGCATTTAATAGTGAAGGTCAAACATGTGATTCTAAGATAAACAAATTACACCCATTAAAGTGAAACATCAAAGTTTAATCTAAAGGAGGAAATGGCACAATCTAAGTCTAAGGAATATTAACAGAACCATTTGAGAAAAACAATTACAACTAAGGGAGCCTTGACTACAATCACGCCAATGTTAAGATGTTCCTATGGACATATATTATAAAAAAAATTCATCAGAACACCAACAATGCAAGTAATGGGAAGAAGAAAAAGAATAGACCTCAGTGTAGAACCAAATTCCACTTCTGCTTTTGCATTAGAATAGATCCAAAGACAAGGATATTCAATCAGAATTATGAGAAGTAAATAGGACATCAATGAGAACAGCGCACCTAGGACTGGAATCGCAGCCGGCGACCTCGAACGGACCTCAAATCAGAAGCTTCGAATGAATCTCACACAAAAATCTATTTTTTTTTTTGAAACTAGAAAATAGATTCAAACAGAGAAAACGACATGTTGTCTTGTCCGTTTTTCTTCCACCATCTGTATGTGTGGTGACAAATTTCAGAGGAGAGACGATGGCAAGTGAGGGCTGCAGAGGCGAGATGGCTGGAGGTCGTTAGCAGGGGGTCTGACGGCTGGAAGTCGTTAGCGGGGGGTCTGTCCAGGGAAGGGGGCGGCGGCAGTAGGGGTTTTTGAGATGAGAGGTTGCTGGTTCTCTTTTTGGGGTGTGAAAAATGAAGAAGGTGGGCGGCAGGACTGTATATCAAAAAAAAAAGATCCCTTTTCATTTGTGAAGTCCAAAATATATAGATGTGTGGGTTGTATAACTGATGTGAGTAAATGGTGAGAAAAATGGGGGAATTGGGGTTGAATACAGGAGTGTGGTGTGAGAGTGGAGATAAGACATGAGTGTAGTGGGGAAGTGGGGAGTTGGGAGGTTTTATTTTATTTTTATTCTTTTTTTTCGTTATTTATTTATTTATTTATTTATTTAATAATTTTTTTAACCCTTTTTTTTTAATAAAAGAAGATAAAATACACATGTGTGTGTGTGTGTGTGTGTATA
>ML320951.1:525-34670 GCA_005239505.1 Nicotiana paniculata | reverse complement strand
TCTAATATCACAAAATCAGCAGGAAATACAAACTTCCCCACTTGCACCAAGACATCATCTAGAGTACCCGACAGTCTCTTCACCGTCATATCAGCAAGTTGCAGCAGCATGGAGGTGGGCCTGGCTCTACCTATCCCCAGTCTTTTATATATGGCCAGCGGCATCAGATTAATTCTAGCCCCCCAAGTCACATAGATCTTTGGTGAAAGTTAAGTTGCCAATAGTACACGGAATTGTAAAACTCCCTGGGTCAGACAACTTTTCAGCAATAGGATGTGTCACCACCGCAGTACAAGTCTGAGTAAGGGTGACAGTAGCTAGATCTTGGAAGTCAACTTTTCTAGACATCAATTTCTTCATCATTTTAGCATACCAAGACATTTCTTTCAATGCAACAATCAATGGAATATTTACCTGTATCTTATTTAGCATGTCCAAAAACTTCTTGTACTGTTCATCCTTTTGGTATTTAGCCAGCCTCTGAGGGAATGGAGCTCGCGGTCTCTTTTTCCAAGTGATTTGGGACTTTTCTTTTTCAGCCACCACCTCAACTACCGGCTTCTGAGTCATCTCCACTTCTTTTTCAGTCTCACTCTGTGCTCTGGTTTCTTCCTCACTAGGTTGCATTGTTGCCTTGGTCAAGTTCGTTGGATCATCAAGTTCAGTCGGTATAGGTACCAGTGTCTCGGTCTGTCTTTTTTCATGAGCTCTTTCCAGTTCCAAATTTAATTCTCTACCACTGCGAAGAGTCATTGCCATCAGCTGCCTTGGGCCCTAGTCCACAGGATTTACCTGAGTATCTGCAGGTAAAGTTCCAGTAGGACGACTGTTTACTGCCATAGATATCTAGACCAACTGTATTTCAATATTTTTAATAGCTGCATCATGTACATCTACTCTTTCACTGATTTTGGCATTTGACCCAATTACCTGCTGCATCATAGCTTCTAACCTGGCAAACCCATCTTCTTGCCTTCCCCCTTGTTGTTGCTGAGGAGGGTAGTATGATTGTTGTTGATTCTGATGGGTATAACCTTGTGGCCTCTGATACGGTGCTGCATTACCCTATGGTCCCCTGACACCCATATTTCCACTATTCTGCTGGTGGTGAGGTGGCCTATATGGTTGAACTTGCTGACCCCAGTTCTGCCCCCCTTGTCTCTGGCTTCCATAATTCGACATATAATTCATATTTTCTGGATAAGAAGGGTGATGACATTCTGTATTCCAGTGATTACCAAGTGGTTGACTAATTCAAGAAGTGCATAATCCCCCATTGGTTGTGTCAACAATGTGTACTTGTTGTTTTTGTCCCGATTCTTCCACCTTCTTAGTAAGTATACTCATTTGTGTATCATGCTGGCCACGTTCTCTGCAATGGTATTAGATGGATCGAATGGCACTGAATGAACTACATCAGTAATGAGTGCATCCCTTGTTGTCCATCCTGAATTCTGTGCCTTTTTATCAAGTAAGATTTGACGTCTCCAAGTTTTGGTCAGGAATGCTCCACCAGCCAAAGCATCAACATTTGCTTTCACAGTATCAACTAAACCCATGTAGAAACGCTGCCCCAACATTTTCTCGGGAATACTATGATGTGGACAGATAACCAGCATCCCCTTAAATCGTTCCCATGTCTCTTGTAGTGTTTCAACTGGTTTCTGTCTGAAGCTCAAGATTTCATCAATTTGTTGAGCTGTCTTGTTGGGTGGATGAAACTTGTTCACGAATTGTTTGACTAACTCCTCCAATGTGGTAATGGAATTGATGGGTAGTGAGTTAAGCCAAGTTTTGGCAGCACCAGTCATTGAGAATGGAAACAACAACAGTTTTATTGCCTCCTGAGTAACGTTAGGCTGCCTCTGTGTTTTGCAGATTGAGAGGAAGATTTTCAAGTGCTGCTGGGGGTCTTCAATGTATGACCCTGAGAATAGCCCTTTGTTCTGCAATAGGTGCATCATATTATTTGTTATCTGAAAGGACTCGGCTTGTATCTGAAGAACCAGTATTTCCGTGGCCAAATTCTCAGCTGTGGGTTATGCGCAGTCATATAAAGGAGACTCTGCCCCTATTTGAGCGACTGGGTCTACCACATCATCTCCATTATTGTTCCGGTTATGTGCATCTTCCATGTCGGTTTCAATTTGTTCAATTTATGGTTGATGTTTGCTTTTCCGGTTGGTTCGGTTTATGGCCCTGAAAACCTTCTCGGGGTCTAATAAGCCTTCAATTACTTCACCAGTCCTCGATGAGTTTCTAGGCATGCACCTGCAACACGTTAGCAAACGTTAAACTTTCAATGTGAAAACAAAAATTTGAAGAAAATTGACTATATTTCAGAATTTTGTATTTCATCCAACTCAATTGATAATACCGTTAATTACCCGGCAACGGCACCAAAATTTGATCACGCTCAACTATGTCTAATAAACGACTAAACGGGCTATGCAAATATAATCCGGGGTATTATGCCCATAGTCGATCCCACAGGGAATTTACGTATCAATCAAGTCTTTAGAATACACACTTTTTACTCAATAATTCTGTCAAGACTTTTTAATATAAATTGGTGATTTTTTACTAATTCTACTGACAATAATAATAACTAGAAATTACTAACAATGTATTGTAAATAATGATGATAAAGGTCTAAGGTTATGGTTTTCCCCGTTGGTGAACTTACTTCTCGGATACTTCTTATAGTTGGATTAGTTGTCTCTATCAATCGTGAATCCTTTATCTACCATAAATCTCTCTCAAGTAATTATGATAATTTACTAGACGCACTCTCTCAAGTTACGCTAGCTAGATTGCATTACAGTTCAATTTAGATTGCACCCGAGGTATCGTTATCTCTAATCGAAACTCTAAACCCACGGTTATGACTTTCGTCTATACTATGGGAGTGGTGTTGTTCAAACAACTACCTAAATATGCACTCTCTCTCAAGTAGATACATAATAAATAGGAACAACTAATTGACGGCCCTTTCAATCAACTACAACAAGAACGTAGTTGAACAAATAGAGATAAATCAACCAAATAAAAGTATATTAATAACACACGAAGTTTATCCCCAATGGGTTCTACCAAAACCCTAGATTAAAGAAGTTACCTAGACATGTTCTTAAGAATCAAACTCAAAATAACTTGCATAATTGAACTACAAGGTAATGAATAAAAGATGTAAAAATCAATGTTTTGTCACTTCAATGGTTTTCTCTTTTCAAATCCTTCGTATGCCTTCGAATTCCCTTAAGTTGTGTTTTTGGGGTTTATTTATATGTTTCGGACAAACCCTAAACGTGTGGGAGGCTTCTATTCCAACCGGGAAACACTTAAACTCGTCACAACTCGGAATTGACCGAAACAGGGGCCGGGCGTTTGGGCCCTGGCACCTGGATAACGCCAGGATAAGGCTGGCGTTTGGACTCTAACGCCTGGATAATGCCAGGCTAGGGCTGGCGTTTGGACTCTAACGCATGGCTAACGCCAGGAAGGGCCAGGCGTTTGGGCTCTGGCGCCCGGTTAGAGCCCGGTGCACTCCTCCTCGCCTCTTGAGCATATTTTCGATATATTTGCATCCATTTAGCTCGGTTTCCATCTCCAATTCACCTACACATGAAATAGACTCTATTATGCACATAAAAAGTGTATTTTTATCATTAACGCACATAAAATATAGGGCATATAATATGTCAAACCATGAATTCTAGCGGCACATCAGTCATTCAGGAAAGGATGAACACTGCTCAGAGTCGTCAGGCATCCTATGTGAACGTTCGTCGAAGAGATTTGGAGTTTTAAGTAAATGATTGGGTATTCTTGAAGGTGTCTCCCATGAAGGGAGTGATGCGGTTTGGGAAGAAAGGGAAATTGAGCCCAAGGTATGTGGGGCCATATAAGATTGCTCAAAGGATAGGACAGACGGCTTATAGGTTGGAATTGCCCCCTGAAATGTCATTAGTGCACCCGGTGTTTCATGTGTCCATGTTGAAGAAGGTGATTGGGGATCCATCCGCCATTGTGCCGGTTGAGACGGTTGAAATTAGTGAAGGATTATCCTATGAAGAGGTTCCAGTTGCTATTCTTGATAGGAATGTCCGTAGATTGAGGAACAAAGAGATTGCCTCTGTTAAAATGTTATGGCGAAGTCAACAAGTCGAGGAAGCCACATGGGAAGCGGAAAATGAAATGAAGGAGAAATATCCCCACTTGTTTGAATAAGTCCGGTAGTGGTTTTGAAAGTTGTCATTCCTAAGCAAATATACATTGTGTAAAATTTTGTGCAAGAACACTTCATTCCCCTAATTACCCTGCTATTGTGACTTCTCGAACTTTGTACCATAAATGTATATGTTGTTGTAATTAGCTGAATTATGTGCAACTCATTGTAATAGTTGAATTATATGCAAATTTGTGGAGTTAACTGAACTATGTGAGGCTTGTGGAAGTAATTGAACTGCATGTAGCTTGTTGAAATGACCGGATTATGTGCAAGTTGATAGAGTAACTGGTAATGTGTGGAATTGGTTAACATGGGTTTCGGGGGCTCTCTAACAGGTAGATAGGCCTAATTAGAAAAGAAACTCTGGCAAAAATTTTCAAGAAATATCGGAGTTAGTAAAAATTTAGGGGTTGGCTTATTTTGTCTTTTTCCTACTCTAGTGATTCCCTGATCCCCATTCGAGGACGAATGCTTTTAAGTGGGGGAGAATATAAAGACCCGTAAAATTTTATGGCTAAAAATAATGCCCAAATAGGTCCCCGTGTTTTTATAACTATAGAAATTCTTAAAACGGACCCTTTTTGAGTAAAAAGTACCCCGGGACTTAAAAGATATAATTTTCCAGATTTGCGCAGGTCTGCGGTCCACTATGCGATCGCAGATCAAGTATAGCGGTCCGCATACTTGGACAATTTGCTGTCCATTTTGAGGCCAGTTATGCGGCCTAGAATGCGATCGTATTTCACGAATGTGGGCTGTATAGTTGTCGCATTCTTGCACCTTGACTTTTGAGGACAGAGTTATGCGACGCACTGTGCGATCGCATAACAGGTATGCGGACCGCGTAGTGGTTGCATACCTGAGCAGTGTACTTTTCTTTTTGGCCCATTTTAGGGCCATTTATGCGACAGGAATACAGACCGCATACCTGACCGCATTTCTGCTTCGGGACTGTTAAAATTTTAATTTTATACCCGACCCCCAGTTCATTAAAACACTTACCCCTTCCATTTTAAATATTTTCTGAACAAAATAGAGCGAGGTAGAGAGAGTTCTATAGAGACAAAGTCCCAACTTCTTCAAAATGATCCTCCTTCATCATTCAAGCTTGGAACTAATCAAGTAGGACACTATTTTCTTCACCATAAGAGGTAAGCTTCTACCACATCAACCTTAATTTCAAGATTTTTGTTAGAATGGAACATAGTTAGGTTAGTTCATGAAGATGGGGGTAGTAATTTTGCATGCATGTAACCGACTAGTCATAATCTAGTAAAGGGAAACAGGTTTGGGTAATTATTCACAAAAAAGGGGGTTAGTAATCTAAGGGGGTCACATAGCGTTCGATAAAATACCTAAATTAGTTCGAGTATGTTTATGGTTCCTGATTCTAAGTGAAATATGTCACATTGTGAACTAGATTGAAGGTGACTAGAAGGTCCGGTGATTGTGGTAGAAATTAAGGAAAAATCCCAAATCAAGGTATGTATGGCTAACTTTAATCCTTGTAGAGTCATTTTGTTGGTGTGCGAGCGCTAGGTATGAAATTCTTGCTTGAGCATATGTGAATTGATTGCCCTGCTGTGTCGAGGTGTAAGACTTCATTGTTTGAATTTCTTAGTCGATTACCATGTTATATGAGCTTGCGAAAAGGTGATTCTTTGTGCTTATTCTATTATGTGCAAAGCTCGTTAAATTTTGAATACATCGGTATGAGAGGATGTGCGGCAAAATGAAAGAAATGATAATGAAACAAAGTGTTGAATGTATCTAAGTGATAAATGATGTGTAGTAAATAACGGAAAGGAAATGGGGATAAACGAATTGAGCTATGTGTTGATGGCATACCGTATATGACTCACCGTTTGATAAATATTTCTGTGGCCCTTGATTTCATATGGTTACGTGGTTGTTACGAATGAATATCCTTGACGATGAGAATCTTTGTGATTGACTTGTTGGTTGATGTGGCTATTAATTATATTGTTGAACGTATCAAAGTGCTAAATGCTATGTAGCAAATGATGAAAGTAAATATGGGCTGATTTTATTGAGTTAAATGGTTGTGGCAACACCATATATGAATTAATGATTGGTAAGGATAATTGTCCTTTATTTCACATAGTTATTGGTTGATATGAACTTATGTTCTTCATAATGAAGATCCTTGTGATATAATTGTTGGTGGTTGTTGTTGTAAAATATGATTGTAAGGTGGGATTGGTTGCACGCCGCAACAGAATTGTAAGGTGGGATCGGGTTGCACGTCGCAAGAAAATTTTAAGGTGGGATCAGGTTGCACCCGCAACAGAATTGTAAGGTGGAATCAGGTTGCACGCCACAATAGAATTGTAAAGTGGGATCAGGTTGCATGCCGCAACAGAAGTAATAAGGGTGTAATGTGATTGTGAGGTAGGATCGGGTTGCACGCCGCAACAGAAGAAGTAAGGGTGGAATATGATTGTAAGGTGGGATCGAGTTGCACGTCACAATAAGGGAAACAATTGAAATAAAAAACTGTGGAAACCTCATTTGTGATTCTCTGTATCTCTGTGCAATATTTGTTTTGGTTTCTTTAATTGCCTTATATATGTGTATTGCTTGATTTTACATAGAGTAAAGTTTGTTTATACATACTAGTACTATTCAATGTAACTAACGTCCCTTTTGCCGGAGGCGCTACATCTTCTATATGGATGTAGGTGGTTCTATAATAGGTAGCTCGGTTCACCGTTAGTGGTGCCTCCTCTTCATCATCTAGCAGTTCTGGTGAGCCCGATTTCCTCTCGGAGCCGTGTGTAGTCTATATATATCTTTTGTATATTTTATGTCGTTTAAGGTATAGCCGGGGCCTTATTGCCGTTGTGTAAACCCTTATCACTCTTAGAGGCTCCGTAGACATGTTGTGGGTTGTATGTATATATATGTTGGGTAGTAGTTGTAATTATTCGGAATCGAGGTCCCGTGATGGAAATGTTGTGCTTAGTTTTTATATTTTGGGATTATCAAATGTTGAAGCTTTAAAAGAGGAAATGGACTTATGTTGTAAATTCATACTTTGATTTCATTTGCTATTTCATTTATAAATTTGTATATTATAAACATGGGGTGATGCTTTGGGTAGGAAAGGCAATCCAGGTCAACTTGACCGGGATCATCCGGTTAGGCTCTGGTCTCGTCCCTCAGTTTTGGGGCGTGACATTTTTTTTTGTGTTTTGCTGTTTTGGACTAGATAATCAAATGTTGGGGACTGTTTTTATTTCTGCTACAACTCTGCATGCGTGTAATGCCTGCTTTAGTATCTATAATGATTTCCTAGGATGTGATTGTCTTTACATTGCTCATTTTAGTATCTGTATATCCCCTCTTTCCTGATGTCAAAAAAGAGGGAGAAAGAACTGTACTTTGTAGGTACATACCATTTCGTAGAGTCAACTGAATTATGCAGCACTCATTGAAGGGGAGTCGACTACAGGGAAGTCAACTATTTATATATATATATATATATATATATATATATATATATATATATATATATATATATATATATATATATATATATATATATATATATATATAGTCACAACCCAAACCAATGGGCCGCGACGGGAACCCGGTTCCTTACTCAACAGAGTATCAAAGTAACGTATCTTTCTTCTTGTTCTATCATACGTAAATAAACCAGAGTAAAGCATGAGGGAATACCAACTTATACGTATGACATACTGGCCTATACGACCAAAATGATCACTTGAACACTGAACATAGGGCGATAAGTCCATACCATCATTCATTTACATGACATATGTCTACAAGCCATTAAGAGTACATAAACGTCATAAGGCCAGGACAGGGCCCCAACATACCAATCTATATGTGTCCAATGCATACTGACCAAATAGGCAACTCCGAAGCAAATGGAGTGCACCAACACTTTCCGATGAGCTGATATCTTACTTGGAGGGCTCTCAACCTGTCTATCAGGACCTGCTAGCATGAAATGCAGCGTCCTCAAGTAAAAAGGATATCAGCACAGATAATGTACCGAGTATGTAAGTAATGAAAATTAGTAAACAATAGACATGAGATTAACATGGAGTAAAAGACTCAACATGTATTTTGAATAACTCTGTGAATCATTAATATTTATAATGTCATGCATATGAGTATAAATGTCATACCATGCATAGGTATTTGTGTTCATAACATCATCAAGAAACTGAGGGCACCCCATTATATTATCTCGGTCGCTGTGGGCAAATCATCAGCGTATATCAGCTGATCAGGTGGTGGTGCGTATATAACGCCGTAACCATTTTCCCATATCCCATATACATATATACATATATAAGCGTATATAATGTTGTCTGGTCATGGATCAATGTACATGTATAAATGAATGCAATGCATGAGAAGTACGTCAATAAAATCTTTCGAAATGTCATAAGACCATTATGCCTTTGATTAATATTATGAAATAAACTTTGCCAACTTACGTATTTTCTGAGACCCATGAACAGAAGATGTAATAATAAGATACATGGGAATTCAAGAACATAGGTACCTCTCATACTTCTATGCATAGAGTCATTTATGGAAGTTGTGCATTTTCTTGTTTAGTTTATATCGTATGGATCATGCCAAAAGAAAATAAGGGATAGTCTTAATATACCTGAGCCGATTCTCTTTATAATTCCTCTAACCCACATCTTTTGCAAAAAACACGTAACGGCGGATCGAAGTAGGGAAAAATCCGTATATATTCTTGAGAAAGATTGTACCGTATTCTTTCAGAATTGCAAGTCACGTAGCTATTACACTATTGGGGTTCATAAGAATTCTTGTTCAAGCTACATCCCTTACTTTGTTGAAAATCTCATTCTTTACTTTGTTGAAGATCTCATCCTTATTCTACATCAGTTACTTTGTTGAAGAGGAGATCTCACTCTTTACTTTGTAGAGACAAGCATCTCTATTAGGTGAATTGGAGAAGGCTTTTATCCTAGTAGGTGTGGTCCCCACATCTTTGATCACTTAGCCACCAAAATCCTCTAAATGTAACACCCAGTTACATATTTAAGAGTCATTAATTGGGTTTTGCGTAAGATCCTGTCACGACCCGAACTCCCACCGTTGGGACCGTGATATCGCCTACTGCTGCACTTGCTAGGCAAGCGAACATTAGAGATTCACAACATAAAAAAAATCTTAAAACTTGCGGAGAATTACTACAATTCAACTCATGATAAATTAATAAGGAAAAAATATTCATAAAAACCTCGCGCATATGTTGTGTGTATATATCTATCTATGCATGATATGGATTCACAACTCACTTACTAATATGATTTATCTACAAGTATTTGGCTAAAGAAAAAATGTACAATTATTTATGAACCAAAGAAAAACAGTAAAATGATCTGATAGGAGGGGACTCTAGGAATCTGAGACGGCGGAAGATCTACCTTGGGTCCTCGGGTAAAGAAGTCAATAGCGAAACTCGGAATCAGCTTGGACCGACACTTGGATCTGCACAGGAAGTGCAAAGTGCAACATCAGCACAACCGATCCTATGTACTGGTAAGTGTCGAGCCTAACCTAGGCGAAGTAGTGATGAGGCTAAGACAAGACACCCACAAACAACATGTGCAGTATAATCATAAATGTAGCAATAACAGCAATAGCAGAAATAAGACAGGAAATATTGGGAGGAGGCATGCCGAGGGGTTCACAATATAAGAATCAGAAACAGTGATATAACCGAATAAATCAAAAATGCTTTAAACAAATAAAACAAGTGAGAACAGTAAAAGAAACTGCCCGGCATCACCCTTCGTGCTTTTACTCTCGACCTCACCATATGCAACAATAGAATAGTACAAGAAACTGCACGGCATCACCCTTCCTGCTTTTACTCTCAACCTCACCATATGAAATAATAAAATAGCACGACATCACCCTTCGTGCTTTACACACTTCCTCACCATATAAAATAATGAAATGGCACGTCATCACCCTTCGTGCTTTACACTCTTCCTCACCATATGAAATAATGCAAATGGCACAGCATCACCCTTCGTGCTTTACACTCTTCCTCACCAATCAAAGATCAATAATAACGGATAGACAGAACTATGAAGGAAAATCATCATTTTCATCAATACTTAATACCAAAAATCAACCTCAACCTTGAGCCAATATTCAACAATTACCAAATCTCAGTACAAACGGGATAGAAGCTGCCCAACATCACAAATGACTACGCTAAGCATGAACAATATAATTAAAGACTACAACAATTGCAAGAATAGGGCTCACTCGCATCCTATGACTCGACAACAACACATAGGTGCTCGTCACCTCACCTATACATTGTACTCAACAACCAAACACGTAGAAAATAAGAAAATAACACCTAATCCCTCAAGCCAAAGGTAGACACAAGACTTACCTCGATCCCTGGGCCACTCACTGCTCAAGTACCGCTTTTCATCTAGAATTCACCTCCAACCCACTCGTATCTAGTCATAATTAGCATAATAACATCAATTATAGCTAAATAAATCAATCTCAATACACAATTATAGGTTTCCTAAATTTTCCCCCAAAAAGTCAAAACCGACCTCGGCCCGCTTGGTCAAAACTCTAGGTTCAGACAAAAGTTCGTTCACCCATTCTCCCCCGAGCACGAATACCCAATTAGTTTCGAAATCTGACCCCAGATTGAGGTCCAATTTTCAATTTCCCAAAAATCCCTAATTCTACCCAAACCCCCAATTTCTACCATGGAAATTCCTAGATTATAGGTTGAATTCTTGTAAAATGAAATGAAATATTGAAACAAACGGGTTAAGGAACACTTACCTATTATTTGGGGAAGAAAAGGTCTTTGAAAAATCTCCCCTAGGTCTTCTATATTTTGAAAATGAGGAAAAAATGGCGTGAGTCCCGAATTAATGAACTCAATGCCCAGCAACCTTCGCACCTGCGGTGCTTTGGTCTCACCTGCGGATCCGCATGTGCGGACTTGACGTCCGTTTCTACGAAAAAGGACTGGGGCCGCACCTGCGGAAAAGGTTCCTCTTATGCGGTACCGCTCCTATGGAAAAAGTCTGCATCTGCAGAAAATGGCATCTCGGGCTTGTGTCGCACCTATGGGGCTATTATTCGCACCTGCGACCAAAGGCTCGCAGGTGCGGGCACACCAGATCTGGTGCAACAGCAGCCCTATTGAGGCTTGAACTCAATTTCTGCATCACTCCAATGGCACCCGAGCCTTCGGGGCTCCAAACCAAACATGCAAACAAGTCTAAAAACATCATGTGGACTTGCTGCTGCGATCAAATCGCCAAAATAAGACCTAAAACTACAAATTTAATACCAAAACATATGAAATTCTCAATAACACTTTAAAAATTCTATTTTCTCAACCGAAGGTCCGAATCACGTCAAATCAGTTTTGTTTCTCACCAAATTTCACATATAAGGTATAAATATTATAATGGACCTGTACCAGGCTCTGGAAACAAAATACGGACCCAATACCAACAAGATAAATATTAAGAAAATTCTTTAAAATCATAAATTTTCAGTCTTTCAATTTTAGTCAAAAATTCATTTCTCGAGCTAGGGATCTCGAAATTCGATTCTGGGCATATGCCCAGATCCCATATATTTACTATGGATCCACGGGGACCATCGAAACATGGGTCCGTTTACTCAAAACGTTGACCGAAGTCAACTAAAATCACTTTTAAAGGCCAAAAATTATTATTTCTTCAATTCCTCACAGAAAAGCTTTCTGAAAGTATGCCCGGACTGCGCACACAAATCGAGGAGGGTAAAAGTGAGAGTTTTAAGGCTAAAGAGCGCAGAATAGATTCTAAAACACAAGATGACCCTCTGGGTCATCGCAATGTCCACCTCTAAAACAAACGTTTGTCCTCAAATGAACATAGAAAAGTACCTCAACTGGCGACGGATATCTACTACGCATGTCCGACTCGGACTCCCAAGTAGCTTCCTCAACAAGCTGACCTCTCCACTGCACTCGAACTGAAGGATAATTTTCGACCTCAACTGACAAACTTGTCGGTCTAGAATAGCTACCAGTTCCTCCTTATAGGTCAAATCCTTGTCCAACTGGACAGAGCTGAAATCTAACACGTGGGACGGGTCACCATGATATTTCTGGAGAATGGACACATGGAATATTGGATTAACGGATGATAACCCTGGAGGAAACGCAAGCCTATGAGCCACATCTCCAACTCTATCGAGAATCTCAAAAGGCCCGATGTACCTAGGGCTCAACTTGCCCTTCTTTCCAAACCTCGTGACACTCTCTCCCCGAACATGAATACCACATCACGAACTCTACGGTCGGCATAACTATATTGCCTGGATAGAGTTGTACGAAGTTGATCCTATGTAATCTTGACCTTATCCAAGGCCTCCTGTACTAAATATGTACCTAATAACCAATCATCTCTCGACTCGAACCACCCAACTGGAAACATGCATTGTCTACCATATAATACCTCATATGGAGCCATCTAAATGCTCGACTGGTAGTTGTTGTTGTAGGCGAACTCTGCAAGGGTCAAGAACTAATCCCACGATCCTCCGAAATGTATAACACAAGCATGGAGCATATCCTCCAATATCTGAATAGTACGCTCAGACTGCCCGTCCGTCTGAGGATGAAATGTTATGCTCAACTCAACCCGCGTACACAACTCACGTTGTACTTCCCTCCAAAAGTGTGAGGAAAAATGCGTACCTCGATCTAAAATGATAGATACGGGCACACCATGAAGATGAACGATCTCCCAAATATAAATCTTTGCCAGCCGCTCCAAAGAATAAGTAACTGCCACAAGAATGAAGTGTGCGGACTTAGTCAGCCTATCCAGAATGACCCAGATGGCGTCGAACTTCCTCTGAGTCCGTGGGAGTCAAACAACAAAGTCCATAGTGATGCTCTCCCACTTCCACTCAGGAATCTCCATCTGTTAAAGAAAACCACCGGGTCACTGGTGCTCATACTTCACCTGCTGACAATTCAGCCACCGAGCTACATAAGCAACTATATCCTTTTTCATCCTCCTCCACCAATAATGTTGCCGCAGGTCCTGGTACATCTTTGCAATGCCTGGGTGAATAGAATATCGAGAACTATGAGCCTCCTCAAGGATCAACTCATCAAGCCCATCAACGTTAGGCACACACACATGACCCTGCATCCTCAAAACACCGTCATCTCCAATGGTAACCTGCTTGGCACCACCGTGCCTGCCATGACCCAAACCGATAGGCTGCGACGGGTGCCCGATTCCTACCTATCAAACACCCCTAAGTATTCGTTTAAGATATAAAAACCTGAATAACATCTGCTGAATTACGAGAATAATGTATGAAGTAAATCTGCCTAAAAAGGCATATATACATGTACGTGCAACATACGTAGGGCGAGCCGACAAGGCTGCTATAGACAACTATACATCTCAAAATTGGAAGNTATATATATATATATATATATATATATATATATACATACATATCGTACCAAAATCAAAAGCAGCTCCAGATCAAGTGGAGCACGCCAACTCTCGCTGATCAAGAATTCTAAGAAGGGGGACCGTCAGCTTGCTTACTTGCACCAGCGGGCATGAAACACCGACCCCGTAAAATAGGGCGTCGGTACGAAAAATGTACTGAGTATGTAAGCCATGAAAATTTATAATTAAAAGACATAGATGAAACATGGAATATATAGCAACACATCTTTAAACCTGAATAACATTGTAAATTCTAAAACATTTATAATGTCATGCACGTGCGTATTAATGTAGTGCCATGCATAGGTATGGGTGTACATTATATCATCAAGCCACTGAGGGCATCCCATCATATCATCTCGGCCACTGTGGGCAACATCATCAGCATATACCAGTTGATCAGGTAGTGGTGTGTATATAACGCCGTAACCTTTTTCCATATCCCATATACATATATTTACATATATACGCATATATAACGTCATCTGCTCATGGGTCAATGGACATGTATAAATGAATGAAATGCATGAAAAATATGTAATAACCTCAATATTTCTTTCGGATAAACTTTTTCAACTACGTATTATTTTGAGACCCATGAACAGAAAATATAATAATATGTCACACGGGGAATCAAGAACATAGAGACACCTAGTATTTCTATGAATAGAGTCGGTTAAGAACACTGTGTATATTACACTGTTATTTTTTTTTTTGGTCTGAACTTGATCTGTTATTGAAGCATGTTGCTACATTCTTCATATTTAATCTTATCTTGAAATAAGGTGAAAACGTTGTGCAAAGTGAATGTGAAATTGACATGTTGTATAAGTTACTCAACCTGGAATGGCTCTAAAATCTACAATTTATGTAGAGAAATTTGTTGTATGAAATCTTATTCACCATTTGGATTAAAAATTACTTTTATTTCACAAATGAATCTGAATTTCTTTTTATATATAAGAAGTATAGGAAGTTGTTTCCAAACTGCATATATGTGAAGGACAGAACAAGTGAGTTCTATCGGGCAATAACCCGATTGTATGAATTTCATTTCTTCTGTATAATTTGGATCATGCCAAAAGAAAGAGGTGGATAGTCTTAACATATATGGAGTAGGAAAACTCCGTATAATATTTCAGGAGAAGATCGTATGTATTTTTCTAGAACCGCAAAATTTTACGTTGCTACGATTCTAACAAATTCTCGTTGGAATTGTGTCGTTGTAATTTAAAATCGCAACATTGGATTGAATTTCTTTGGCTTCTGTTATTGAGATATCCCAACCAGGAAAGGGCGTTCACTGCTTTAAGATTTTGAAACTTCTTTTTTTTGGCTCATTTGTCTAAATTAAAATGGAGTAAGATTGTAGTGAATCTTTATCTATTAAATTCTATGTGTTTCTTAGTTAGCCACCTAACCTTTTGAATGACTAAGAGTTATCTTATGTGGTTTAGCTAAAGCTGCCACGTTACAATTCGGGGGGGGGGGGGGGGGGGGGGGGGTAGGATAGTTTAAGCTTATCTCATACTAATTATCTAGGTAATGTCATGTTATCCAGTAATTAATCGATTACCCGTATAATTAAGAATTATCTAAAATTACCTAAAAATACTACTTTTAATATACTTTATATATTATACTATCGTAGCCATATGGTACCTTGCATGGTACTAGTTCAAAATTATCGGGTATTATCGTTCGGCCCGTATTTTATCCCAAATCGGCAACCTTCAACGACTCCCATCTTCTTTAATTCGTGTATCCTTTATCCTTCATGACATTTACTTATTTTTTATTATAAATAGCATAAATATGTAAACTTCAAGATAATCTCATCCCCGAATCTACGCCGGTTAACTGAAGACGAAACTTTTAGCGTACGAAAAATGCAAGATGTAACATCCTCTCCCCCCTCCCCCCCTAGAAATATTCGTCCTCTAATGTTTAACTCTCAGGGATCTATATAACCTGGGCAGAGTCGCCTTTGTAAAAATGCTACTACAAACTCTTCTTGTAGAAACCCAATAATTTAATGCCACATATGACCACAATCATTAATAATGACGATGGTCTCATATGACCAATAGCTAACACAAGAGTTCGTACACGTACCTTGAGGTTATGACGTCTCAGTAGGACCCTTCTTTGGAGGAGGAAATAAATAGGGATATCTAGACTTCATGTCTTCTTCGACCTTCCAAGTCATTTCTTCCACATTGTTGTTTCTCCAAAGTATTTTCACGGAGGCTACCTCCTTATTCCATAGCTTTCAGATTTGTCGATCTAAAACAGCAACCGGAATTTCCTCGTATGACAAGTCCTCTGTAATGTGTATATCATCCGTGGGCACAACTCGGGTAGGATCTCCAATGCACTTCCATAACATAGATACGTGAAAACCCGAATGGACAGACTCCAACTCTGAGGAAAATTCTAACTCATAAGCTACTTGGCCCACTCTCCTAATGATCTATAAGGCCCAATATACCGTGGGCTAAGATTTCCTTTCTTGCCAAACCTCATCACACCTTTAATAGGTGACACCTTTAAGAATACCCATTCATCAACCCCGAACTCTAAATCTCGCCACTGCACATCAGAATATGACTTCTGACGACTCTGAGCTGTCAATAGTCGATCCCGGATAAGCTTCACTTTTTCTATGGCTTGGTGAACTAGGTCTTGCCCATGTAACCCAGATTCTCCAACATCAACCCACCCTATATGTGACCTACACTTTCGTCCGTAGAGAGCTTCATATGGAGCCATCTGAATACTGGAATGATGGCTATTATTATATGCGAACTCAATAAGTGGCAGATGATCATCCCAGCTACCTTTGAAGTCTATCACACAAGCTCGTAACATATCCTCAAGTGTCTGAATAGTACGCTCAGCCTATCTATTTGTCTGAGGATGAAATGTTGTACTAAGACTTACTTGAGTCCCCAATCCCTTTTGGAAGGACCTCCAGAAGTTAGCTATAAATTGAGTTCCTCTATCCGAGATAATAGATACAGGGACACCATGAAGTCGTACTATCTCCTTAATATAAGCCCTTGCATAATTCTCTGACGGGCAGAAAATGGGCTGACTTTATAAGCCTATCAAGGATCACCCATATCAAATCGAACTTATGTTGGGTACGAGGTAAGACTATGATGAAATCCATATTGATTACTTCCCACTTCCAAGTCGAAATTTCCATAGCCTGCAATAACCCACCGAGTTTTTGATGCTCAATATTAACCTGCTGACAGTTAGGACACTGATCAACAAACTCCGCTATATCCTTTTTCATTCCGTCCCACCAATACACTTCCCTGATATCATGATACATCTTTGTTGCTCCTGGATGGACCGAACAACGAGAATGGTGAGTTTCTCCCATATCCTGCCGACGTAGCCTTGAAACATTAGGGACACATAATTTTCCTTGATATCTAAGGACCCCATCTTCTGTAATTTCAAACGGCGTCTTCTCCTTCTGAAGGGTGGTATCCCTATAATGAACTAACATAAGATCCTCGTACTGGCATTCATTGACTTCAGTTACTAAAGGGAATGTTGTTTTATCCTGGATAGTAATTCCCATATCACCTAAGTCCAGTAACCGAAATCCAAGACTAGCTAGTTGATCAACCCCATGGGCTATTTCCCTCTTTTTTGGCTATAAGTATGACAGGCTACCTATCGATCTACGGCTGAGGGCATCGGCTACCACATTCGCCTTTCCTGGATGGTATAAAATATCAACGTCATAGTCTTTAATTAGCTCCAACCATATCCTTTGATGTAAATTTAATTCCTTTTGCTTGGAGATATACTGGAGGCTCTTATGATCTGTATAGATGTCAACATGAATGCCATACAAGTAGTGCCTCCACATATTTAGTGCATGAATCACTGCGGCTAACTCTAAATCGTAGGTCGGGTAGTTCTTCTCGTGCTTTCTTAGTTTTATAGAAGCATAAGCCACAACCTTACCATGCTGCATCAGTACACAACCGAATCCAATGCCAGAAGTGTCCCAATATATCACATAACCATCAGTCCATTCTAAGAGCGGTAGATCCGGTGCTGAAGTTAATCTATCCTTTAAGGCCTGGAAACTCCGTTCACAAGTGTCAGTCTATTGAAACTTTGCTTCCTTCAGAGTTACCTTTGTTAAAGGTGCCAAAAGGGAAGAAAATCCTTCCAGAAATCTCCTGTAATAACCTGCCAACCCAAGAAAGCTACGAACCTCTGTTGGTGTTGTGGGTCTAGGCCAAGTCTTTATTGCCTCAATCTTTAGTGTATCCACCTGGATGCCTTCACCCAAAATGACATGCCCAAGGAAAGCTAGAGAATTCACATTTAGAGAATTTTGCATACAACTTCCCTTTTTGTAGAGTTCTAAGCACAATACGCAAATTATCTGCATGTTCAACATCTGAACGAGAATACACCAATATATCATCGATAAATACAATTATGAACATAATTAAAAAGGGCATGAAAACACAGTTCATCAAATCCATGAATACTGTTGGGGCATTGGTCATACGGAACGACATAAGATGAAACTCAAAATTCCCATATATGGTCCTGAATGTTGTCTTCGGAATATTTTCCTCCTTAACCCTTACTTGATGGTACCTGGACCTCAAGTCTATTTTTAAAAAACACTTGGCACCTTGAAACTAATCAAATAAATCATCAATCCTCGGGAGCGGGTAATTATTCTTGATCGTCACCTTATTCAACTGTCTATAATCAATACATATCCGTAAGGAACCATCTTTCTTTCTCACAGATAACACAGGTGCCCCCATGGTGATGTACTAGGTCTGATAAAGCCTTTTTCAAGCAAGTCCTTTAGTTGTTCCTTTAACTCTTTCAGCTCCGTGGGGGCCATTCTATAGGGAGGAATGGATATTGGATGAGTATCTGGTAGTAGGCCAATGGAAAACTCAATTTATCGCTCTGGCGGAAGACTTGGAACCTCATCGGGAAACTCATTAATGACAGGGATAAACTGAATGGTTGGTGACTCCACTTCCACATCCTGAACCCGAACTAAGTGATAAATCCAACCCTTCTGATCATCTCCCTTGCCTTGAGATAGGAAATGAATCTTCCTCTCGGCGATGCCGTATTACCTTTCCACTCCAAAACAGGCTCCCCTGGAGTGGAAAGAAGCCAACCAATCCATACCCGCTATAACATCAAATTCTACCATATCCAACTCGATTAGGTATGCTACGGTAGATCGACCACAAACTATTACTATACAACCCCTATATACTCGCTTAGCTATCACTGAGTTCCCAACATGTGTAGACACCTCGAAAGGTGTAACCAATTCAGGTTTTATTTCAAACTTACTAGCAACCAACAGAGTAACGTATGATAAAGTGGAACCTGGGTCAATCAGTGCATATACATCATATGAGGAGACTGATAATATACCTATAAAAACATCAGGCGATGGATCCTGGTCCCGTCGTTCTGCCAACGCATACATGCTGTTCTGAGGATTGCTCGAGCTAGATGATCCGCCTCTACCTCTACCAAGACTCGTTGGTGCTTATGGACCTTGCCCAAGGGAACGTACTGATGATGATGCAACTTCTACAGATCCAGTTGGTTGAGCTACACTTGCATCATCTCTCGTCGGACAAGCCCTCATAACGTGGCCCCGATAAGCACAAGTATAACAAACACCTAATCCTATACGGCACTGGCCAATATGCTGCTTACCACATTGAGCACATCGTGTCATGGTCGGCCTCATCTTGCTTGACTCACCCCTATACTGAGAACCTGAGGCTCTGAACTTCTGACCAGACCCTGAATATGTGGAACGATCAAATCTCTTACCAACAAACTAAGGGGGTGCACTAGCTAATGGCTGGGCTGGATACCTCGAGTACTGTTGCCTCTGACTACCTCAAAACTCACCAGAAGGACCCGAAGACCTCGCTCTCTTATTATGGGCCCTATCATGCTCACGATCGGCCCTCTGTTTCTGTTTACGCTCCTTTACACCCTGAGCGTATGCCTGAATACGAGAAATATCCATGTCTGGCTGAAGTGAGACCGACATACAATCATTAAGCAAGTGAGGCTCTAATCCCATCATGAACCGGTGAACCCGATCCTCCATCTTAGATACAATAGTGGGAGCATACCTAGCCAAAGAATCAAACCGAAGATTGTACTCCCGAACATTCATGTTACCCTGCCGAAGGGTCAAGAACCGGTCAACTCTGGCCCGTCTAAGCTCTGGTGGCAGATAATGACGAATAAAAGCTTCTGTAAACTCCTGCCATACTACTAGAGGGGCATCCTCACCCCGAGACAATTCCCAAGACTGATACCAATTAACTTCAACATCTCGGAGTCTATAGGAAGCTAGCTCAATGGACAGGGTAATTCTTCTCACAAACCTTCAATTTTCGAGACGCATATGCAATCACCCTGCCCTCCTGTATAATTACTGCTCTGATCCCAACATGGGAGGCATCACAATATACCATGTAAGATCCTGAATCTGATGGTAATACCAACACCGACGTTAAAGTCAAAGCTTTCTTGAGCTTCTGAAATCTCACCCCACACTCGTCCGACCATCTGAATAGGGCACCCTTCTAGGTCAACCTGCTCAACGGGGCTGGTATAGATGAAAACCCCTCCACAAATCGACGGTAGTAATCCGCCAAACCGAAGAAGCTCTTCATATCCGTAGCTGAAGTGGGTCTAGTCCAGTTCTGGACTGTCTAAATCTTATTAGGATCTAGCTGAATACCCTCTATTGGTATGACGTGTCCTAAGAAAGCGACTGAATCCAACCAAAACTCACACTTCAAAAATTTAGCATACAACTAACTGTCCCTCAAAGTTTGAAGCATTATCCTGAGGTGTTGCTCATGCTCCTCCCAACTGTGGGAGTATATCAAAATGTTATCAATAAACACGATCACAAAGGAATCCAAACAAGGCTTGAACACTCGGTTCATTAAGTCCATAAATGCTGCAAGGGCATTGGTCAACCCAAAAGGCATCACCAGAAACTCATAGTGCCTATACCGCGTCCGAAAAGCGGTCTTAGAGACATTGGATGCCCTAATCCTGAACTTATGGTAGCTAGACCTCAAATAAATCTTTGAAAAAACCTTGGCACCCTGAAGCTGATCAAACAAATCATCAATCCTCGACAACGGATACTTGTTCTTGATAGTGACTTTGTTCAACTGCCGATAATCTATACACATCCTCATAGACCCGTCCTTCTTCTTCATAAACAAAACTGGCGCACCCCAGGGCGAGACACTAGGTCTAATAAAACCCTTATCATGCAAATCTGGCAACTGTTCCTTCAATTCTTTCAACTGCGGTGGGGCCATTCTGTATGGTAGAATAGAAATGGGTTGGGTTCCCGGAGCCAAATCAATGCAAAAGTCAATATCCCTGTCGAGTGGCTTCCCGGCATGTCTGCAGGAAATACCTATGGAAACTCACGAACAACAAGGTAGGGCCCCGGAAAAAAAAATTCACTATGTAATTTAAGGTTTTGTGGTGTCAAGGTAGGTAATACATTGTACTTCCGGAGTTTTGGAATTGAACGATGCGCTGAGGAGTTGAAAATTTTTCGTCGCAGCTAGACCAGGCTTTAGGTAGATAAAGCCTGGATAAAGCCAGGCCAGGCCAGGATTTAGGTAGATAAAGCCTGGATAAAGTCAGGCCAGACCAGGCTTTAGGTAGATAAAGCTCGGGTAAAGCCAGGCCAGACCAGGCTTTAGGTAGACAAAGCCTGGATAAAGCCATGTCCGTAATGTTGGACTATTCATTTTTCTATCTTTATAACCCGACCCCAGACCCATATAAAACCCATTCCCCCTCATTTTTAACGACCATATGATAATATAGAGAGAAGCAAGAGTGAGTTCTATAGAGAGAAAGTCCCCAACTTCACCAATTTTATCCTCCTTCATCACTCAAGCTTTGAACTAATCAAGTAGGACACAAATTTCTTCACCATAAGAGGTAAGCTTCCACCCCATTACCCTTAATTTTCAGATTCTAGTTGAAATGAAACACACGTAGGTTAGTTCTTGGAGATTGGGTTAAGAGTCTTGCATACACGTATCAGATCTGACATAATCTAGTAAAAGAGAGTAGATTAGAGTAATTCTTCACTGAAAAGGGATCATGCAATCTAAAGGACACCTAGTGTTTGATAGAAACCTCAAAAGTGTTCAAGACATGTTCATGATTCCTAATTCTAAGTTTAAATGTGTAGCATTGTGAATTAGATTGAAGGTACTAGAAGGTCCGGTGATTTGAGATAGAAATTAAGGAAAAATCCCGATTCGAGGTATGTATGGCTAACTTTAACCTTTGTAGAATTCTCTTGTTGGTTCCGAGCATACGGCACGTGTACCTTGTTTAAGAATATGTGAATTGATTGTTCAAATATGTTTAGACTTAAGATTCTATTCTCTGATTGTCCTAGTCGATTGTCATACTACCGTGCTATATGAGGTTGTGAAAAGTGTTCTTATATGCTTGTCTTATTATTTGCAAAGCTCGTAAATGCTCGAGGGTATCGACATGAAAGTATGTGTTAATGAATGAAAAATTGTTGATGTGCCCAAGTGTGGGAATGTATATAATGGCTAAAATTCGTGCGTGGAAAATAATGAAAAAGGGTATCGTGAAATGATGTAAATGAGTTGAACGATTATGGCAACACTGTGTACATGAATTAATGCTTGGTGAGAATTACGGTGCCTTGGGCCCAAATAAATAAATTGTTGATATGAACTTGTGTTCCTTGAAATGATGATTCTTGTGATGTAATTATTTGTGGTTGTTGTAATGAATTTAAATTGCCAGGCGGGGTCGGGTTGCGCGCTGCAACACGAAGTAATAAGGTTGATGGGTTGTGGTGATAAAGGTGGCCGAGGTAATAAGGGTGGCCGAGGTAAAAAGGATGGAATGTGATCGTTATCACTATCGAAACTAAAATCTGGGAAACTCTTGAATATGGTGATGTTGAAAGGGGAAAAGGAGAGATTGTGAAACTTTTTGATTTTGGTTGTTTGTTTCCACGTGCATTGATTGATTGGTTCTATTACTGTCTCTTGGTTGTGTATTGTTTGATTTGTTTTGTGTTGATTGTCTGAGTAAGTGCAAATTGGGTGTTCTAAATATGTTGAGGCATGATGCCCTACTCTTTGACTGTCTAGCTGAAATTCACGTATTTGCTATTCGGACTTGTGGAAAGGTGATTTACTTGTGAATGTTTTGCCATGTGTGGTTGGTTAAGTACCCTAATGTGCCGGTATGAAAGATTAGTAGCGAACTCAAGTATGTGAATACGATTAAGTGCTAAGAGCTGTGAAATGATATGATAAACAGGAACTGTGGTTAATTCAGTGATACTACACTGATTGTGGAAATGTATTATTTTGACTCGTGATTTGAGCAATGATCTGTTGTGACTTGATATCGTATGGGTGATTGGTTGTACTGATATTGTGTCCTTACGATGAAATTCTCTGTGAATATGGTGTTGCTGGAAAGGAAAAAGGGGAATTTGTGGAAATTTTGATTTTGATTGTTTCTCTTTATGTGCAATGCTTGCTTATTCTATTACTGTCTCTTATCTGTGCATTGATGATCTTACTTAGAGTAAAGTTTTTTCATACATACTAGTACAATTCAAATGTACTGACGTCCCTTTTGCTAGGGGCGCTACATTCTTATGATGATTGTAGGTGGTTCCATAGTAGCTAATTCAGCCCACCATCCGTAGTGCCTCCTCTCCATTCCGTCAGCTGCATTGGTGAGCCCCACTTCCTCTCGTGGCCATGTGTGGTTTATGCCACCTTCTTTTGAGTTTATTGTGTATTGTAAGGTATAGCCGGGGCCTTGTTGCCGGCAGGTAACATTATGTTTCTAGTATTCGTAGAGGCTCCGTAGACACAATGTGGGTAATGTACTTGTGTATTTTGGGTAGTAAGTGTATTGTTCGGAATCGTGATCCACGTTGGTAAATTTTGTATGTATTTTGTAAGTATTTGGCATCATATGTTGGGAATGTTAAAAAGTAGAAATGAATTCAAGTCGTAAGTTTATGCTTAAGTTATAAATGGATATTTCACATGAATAATGTATATTGAAATCACGGGGTAATGCATGGGATAGGAAAGGAAAATCAGGTTTGCTTGACTGGGTTCATTCGGTTAGGCGCCGGTCTCGTCCCTCGGTTTGGGGCGTGACAAACTTGGTATCAGAGTCTAAGGTTTTTAAGTGTCCTAGGATGTCTCGGAGCCGTGTCTAGTAGAGTCCTTCTAATCGGTGTGTTGTCGACCACATCTATAATTAGGGGGATACTTGGACATTTAGAAATTCCACCCTTCTTTGATACTCCAATCGTGCGATAGAGCTCAAGATATGGAGTTAGTTTTCTCTCCAAGACTTACTCTCAAAATGAGTAATCATGATACCCTAATCCGCAAGTTTGAAGCCATGAGGAGGGAGTGGCCCCACCATTGAGTCCAAAGGGATTGCCCAGGGACTTGTTAGGAGAATGTATTGAGTTGTGGAGGGGTTGGTAGACCCTATCGCTAAGAGGGGAGTGCCCTTGTCCCTATTGATGTCACTGCACCACCAAATCCAATAGTATATCAGTATGGTACCAACGTACGTTAGGGACGTGGAGTCGAGGGGCATCGATTAAGCTAATGCCCTGTCAACCCGAAGTCACCAAGTAAGTCACTCCTTAGCATAACCAACGTACTCTTGTTGTATATGTACATCCATATTGAAGAATTTTCTTAGGCATGGCCTTAATAAATATTGGGTCACAAAGCATTGCATGCATCTACTCTTTGAACGAGATCCATTATTTCGTGAATCTACTCCACCACAAATTCTCTTATAAGAAATCTCTTATGACATTGAGCTCTACAACCATGTCCTTGAATGGAGTTGTAACTATAGAATTACTACTTCCCACACGCCGTTCTAAACTCTCAACAAGGGAAAAACCCGAAGAATTTCTTATCGAATGAATGGATGAACAATTATCATATTTTCGCACAAGATAAAAAGGTATTTCCTCTCGACCATTTATTCTTCTCTATTCAAAAGCCTTGGCCATTTTTCTTCGAGTTTGTGCTTCAATCTGAATGTTGGCATAGTATCATAATGAAGGTCTTGCTTTGTTTCATCATCATCTCTGGTATGGTAGTGCCCTCGCTCTATCTTTGTTGAGGTTTTCATTTTGGCCTAATGGTCAGAATCAGCAAGATTTTATTTGTTTGGCGAGAATCTCCCTATTCTCCGACAGGTGATTTTCTGAATTTGGTCTGCTCAATTACTTTTAAAATTATTAAATCTCCATTGAAGCTAGGATCCGTCGAGCCTCCCTGTAGCTAGATCATACTACTTATTCTTGTTTCTCATCTTATTCCTGACGGTTGTCCTTCTTCTAGTTGTAAGGAAGATGAGTACTTTCGCTCCTCTTTTGATTTTCATGATACTGGTTTGAGTGTCGCTATATGTTAATTGCTCTATGTTGCTATGAATTCAACTGATTTTAATGTTAGTACTGGCTCCACTATCCGTGAGGCTTTTGAGTTTACTCCTATAACCCTCAAGCCCCCTTCCTGTTATTCCTCCTATATACCCGGTCTTCCCCTGGTTGTTGTCCTATTTTTCCAGTTCCAATTTCGGTGGTTGAAGAAAGATCATAATTGTGTCTTTGGCATCTAGAAGTAAAATTTCGTTTGTCATATGTTAATCTTTATGTTGCTATGGGACTTGGGATAGAGTCCGAGCAACCTTATGAGCCATTCTGTGTATCTACTCTTTGAATGGGACGTATTACTTACAACCTCTTGAGAAAATTGAATCCTATAATAACTTCTTGAATCGAATCATAATCATATGGTAATACTCCCCACTTGCTTCCCTAATTTTTTCAACAAGGAACTACACCTGATGGATTCCTCACATAACCTTCTCAGTTAAATAAATAATATATACTCCATTGTGCCTACGCACGCACCGTCGTGAAAGTTTACCTATGTGGTGTCAAGTTCGATGAAAAGCATCCCGGAAATTGCAATCCTTCTCGAGCCACTCTTCTTCTCACTAGGTGTATATGGCTTCTATGGTTTGAATAGTCACTCTACTCTTGCGAATATCATCATGAAACCTTCTCACTGTCTAGTAGCATAAGAGCATGCCTTAACACCTATCATCTGAGTGCGTGTCAATCGAAATGGTCACCGCGTGCATAAGGTCCCTTTGAAGATTGAGATCTCATATCCCCGTCATAGAAAGATCTTGTGTCGCCATCTTAGTATAACTTCCGTGTCCACTTGGGACATCCCGTGGTAAGTAGCCTACTTTGTTCCTGGTATTGTGGTTATCCATGACATGGTCTTGTACTATAGTTGGGAACTAATAAAGTAGAAACATGACAAACTCATAACAAATGTTTATTTTCTCTTTACACCTCCACCACATGTGTTAATTATGTTCCTCTGTTAGTGAATTCATCGAGCTAGTTTCCCAACACTTGTTAGATAACTGTGAAAGAACGTGTCCTCCTATGTGTCACTTAACACTTACTTTCTCATTAGGACCCTTGATAGGCTCTCCGTCAAGACTAAATATACCTTTGGGGGATATCATAGCACAATGCCTACTTCTTATGTTTTCCTGTCTTTCATTAGAATCTGGGTACACCTCAAGTTAAGGTCTATGGAGAACTCATTAGGAACATCTGCAAACCTTCCAAGATTATTCTATATTGTCCCATTGGGTTCTGTTGCCTTTGCACTCTCGGCTTCTAGAATCATTGATTTCGTCTTTGTCAGTGAGAAGAGTTTTGCTATCCTTGGCATTCCACCTCCTTGGTTGGATAGGAGTTTTAGTTGTCTTTCTCGCCGGAGCATCATGTTAACCAGTAGAACCCCTATAACTAATACATGATTTCATCCTCATATTAAGATGTCCTAGCTATATGGTTTCACTCATAGAAGGTTGAGATTAGATGCTTCCAGGTTTCTGCACATACCATAAGAATTCTAATTCAGAAGACAAGTTGTCATATCTTTAGTTACCTCATATCAGGTCAATCATCGGGAGGGGTTAAGCTTTTTGGATGATGATAATCTCAAAGGTGTTTGACTTCCTTTTCACCTTCATGCGCACGTGGCATAGATCCCTTGTGTCAGTTAATGTTAGGAGTGTAATTCAACTTCATGTGATTCTTTTGAAGTCTCTGTCACAGCCATGTTGCGAGAACCTTACCATTTTGAGCTAAACTTATTTTCCTTACACTCAAGGAGACAACCGGTTTGACGTACTTGACCGCTCCTCCGTAGAGCTTACTATCGTCGGGCAGGACAGGTGTGGAGAGGATCAATTGTTACTATCCCATGCATAAATCGTAGCCTCCTAAGATAACTAATGCAAGCATCTTCATCCTCCTGATCATGCCTCCCGTGTGTCTCATGTCTAGGAAGACCCACTTCTTTTAGATCTCAGGATCACATACATGGTTCCCACCTTACCAATGCGTGCTAGTTACCTCTATGCTTCATTTGTCTAATAATTAATATCGTCACAATGGTTAATGATGTCAGCATTATTAGAAATAATCTTCGTGTCTCTTAGCATATAACCTCATGAAAGACTTTTCTTAGAACATTAATGGATTCTTGAATAATCCCAGCCCAATATTGAACTTCATTGTTCCTCATTGTATTAAATCTATTTGGTATTGAAGGTTCAAACATGTCAAAGAGGAAGCATCACCCTGTCAATCACACATATTCCATAGGTAATTTTATGGTCGATATATGATAGCACATCCTAGATAAATTGTTAAAGGTCACCACAGGTTTAGTTTGCGTGTTCGCGCAAAAAACTAGAATTTAGTAGGGTGAATAGGTTATTCTCAATATTTTTCCCCTGGAGATGTTATGTGAATTGATAATGGATGGGTACATAAGCTCATTTCCCACTAGTCTCACTAGGAGTATGATGTTTCCCCATAGCTTTTCCTCATATATTTTGTGTTTTCATATGTCTACGTCTAAAAAGGTAGTTGGAGATCCTTTGTGTGTCATCCGGTGGAAGTTATTGAAGGTAAAGTTATGGATACTTAGCTTATGTGTGGTATCTAGATGTCATCATTGTTAGATAAGTTCAGGGGTTGGGATTGTTTCCGTGAATGTGTTATGGCGAAGCTTGTAAGTCAAGGAAGCCACATGGGAAGCGGAGAATAAAATGAAAAAGAAATACCCCCATTTGTTTGGATAAGTCAGGTAGTTGTTTATGAAGTTGATTACCTCTAAATAGTTGCATTACATGTCATATTGTGTAGACCCACCCCACTCCCCTAATCCTCCGTTGTCTTATGAATCCTTAATTTGTACTACATTTGTGTGTAGTTGTGTTAACTGAATTATGTGGAATTTGTTGAAGTAACTGAATTATGTGGAATTCGTTGAAGTAACTAAATTATGTTGAATTATTTGAAGTAAGTGAATTATGTGGAATTTGTTGAAGTAACTGAATTATGTGGAAATTGTTGAAATAACTGAATTATGTGGAATTCGTTGAAGTAACTGAATTGTGTGGAATTTGTTGAAGTAACTGAATTATGTGTAATTCCTTGAAATGTGTTTTCGGGGCTCTCTGATAGGTGGATAGGCCTATTTACAAAGTAAAATCCGACAAAATTTTCAAAAACAAATTGGGAGTTGGTTAAATTTGAGGGTTGGCATATAGTATATTCAAAACTTAGTGAATCCTTGATCCTCATTCGGGGACGAATGATCCTAAGCGGGGGAGAATGTAGGTCCCCGAAAAAAAATTCGCTATGTAATTTAAGGTTTTGTGGTGTCAAGGTAGGTAATACATTGTACTTCCGAAGTCTTGGGATTGAACGATGCTGAGGAGTTGAAAATATTTCGTCGCAGCTAGACCAGGATTTAGGTAGATAAAGCCTAGATAAAGCAAGGCCAGACCAGGCTTTAGGTAGATAAAGCCTGGATAAAGCTAGGCCAGACCAGGATTTAGGTAGATAAAGCCCGGGTAAAGCTAGGCCAGACCAGGCTTTAGGTAAATAAAGCCTGGATAAATCCAGGTCTGAAATGTTGGACTATCCATTTTTCTATCTTTATAACCTGACCCCAGACCCATATAAAACCCATTCCCCCTCATTTTTAACGACCATCTGATAATATAGAGAGAAGCAAGAGTGAGTTCTAAAGAGAGAAAATCCCCAACTTCATCAAATCGATCCTCCTTCATCACTCAATCTTGGAACTAATCAAGTAGGACACAAATTTCTTCACCATAAGAGGTAAGCTTCCACCCCATTACCCTTAATTCTAAAATTCTAGTTGAAATGAAACACGCAGGTTAGTTCTTGGAGATGGGGTTAAGATCTTGCATGCATGTATCAAATCTTCCATAATCTAGTAAAATATAGTAGATTAGAGTAATTCTTCACTGGAAAGGGACCATGAAATCTAAAGGAACACCTAGTGTTTGATAGAAAGCTCACATGAGTTCAAGACATGTTCATTATTCCTAATTCTAAGTTTAAATGTGCCGCATTGTGAATTAGATTGAAGGTGCTAGACGGTCCGGTGATTTGAGATAGAAATTAAGGAAAATCCCGATTCGAGGTATGTATGGCTAACTTTAACCTTTGTAGAATCCTCTTGTTGGGTCCGAGCATAAGGCACATGTAACTTGTTTGAAAATATGTGAATTGATTGTTCAAATGTGTTGAGACGTAAGATTCTAATCTCTGATTGTCTTAGTTGATTGTCATACTACCGTGCTATATGAGGTTGTGAAAAGTGTTTGATGTGGCTACCTTATTATGTGCAAATCTCGTAAATGCTCGAGGGTATCGATATGAAAGTATGTGTTAATGAATGAAAAATTGTTGATGTGCCCAAGTGTGGGAATGTATATAATGGCTAAAAGCCGTGTGTGGAAAGTAATGAAAAAGGGTATCGTCAAATGCTGTAAATGAGTTGAACGATTATGGAAACACCGTGTACATGAATTACTGCTTGGTGAGATTTATGGTGCCTTGGGCCCAAATAAATAAATTGTTGATATGAACTTGTGTTCCTTGAAATGATGATTCTTGTGATGTAATTGTTTGTGGTTGTTTTTATGAATTTAAATTGTCAGGCGAGGTCGGGTTGCGCGCTGCAACACGAAGTAATAAGGTTGATGGGTTGTGGTGATAAAGGTGGCCGAGGTAAAAAGGTTGGCCAAGGTAAAAACAATGGAATGTGATCGTTATCACTATCGAAACTAAAATCTGGGAAACTCTTGAATATGGTGATGTTGAAAGGGGAGAAGGAGAGATTGTGAAACTTGTTGATTTTGGTTGTTTGTTTCCACGTGCATTGATTGATTGGTTCTATTACTGTCTCTTGGTTGTGTATTGTTTGATTTTTTCCGTGTTGATTGTCTGAATATGTGCAAATTGGGTGTTCTAAATATGTTGAGTCATGATGCCCTACTCTCTGACTGTCTTGCTGAAATTCACGTATTTGCTATTCGGAATTGTGGAAAGGTGATTTACTTGTGAATGTTTTTCCATGTGTAAGGTTGGTTAAGTACCCTAATGTGCTGGTATGAAAGATTGGTAGCGAACTCAAGTATGTGAATACGATTAAGTGCTAAGAGCTGTGAATTGATGTGATAAACAAGAATTGTGGTTGATTCAGTGATACTACACTGATTGATGAAATGTCTTATTTTGAATCGTGATTCGGGCAATGATGTGTTGTGACTTGATATCGTATGGGTGATTGGTTGTACTGAGATTGTGTCCTTACGATGAAATTCTCTGTGAATATGGTGTTGCTGGAAAGGAAAAGGGGGAATCTGTGGAACTTGTGATTTTGATTGTTTCTCTTTCTGTGCAATGCTTGTTGATTCTATTACTGTCTCTTATCTATTCATTGTTGATCTTACTTAGAGTAAAGTTTGTTCATACATACCAGTACAATTCAAATATACTGACGTCCCTTTTGCCAGGGGCGCTACATTCTTATGACTTTTACTTAAAATTAAAATATTTTTTTTGAAATACGAAATTATATGAATAAGGGATATTTTAGGTGTTTCCATAGTAGGTAATTCAGCCCACCGTCCGTAGTTCCTCCTCTCCATTCCGTCAATTGCATTGGTGAGCCCCACTTCCTCTTGGGGCCATATGTGGTTCATGCCACCTTCTTTTGAGTTTATTGTGTATTGTAAGGTATAGCCGGGGCCTTGTTGCCGGCAGGTCAGGTTATGTTTCTAGTATTCGTAGAGGCTCCGTAGACACAATGTGGGTAATGTAGTTGTGTATTTTGGGTAGTAAGCGTACGGTTCGGAATCGTGATCCACATTGGTAAATTTTGTGTGTATTTTGTAAGTATTTGGCATCATATGTTAGGAATGTTAAAAAGTAGAAATGAATTCAATTCGTAAGTTTATGCTTAAGTTATAAATAGTTATTTCACATGAATAATGTATATTTAAATCACGGGGTAATGCGTGAGATAGGGAAGACAAATCTGGTTCGCTTGAACGGGTTCATCCGGTTAGGCACCGGTCTCGTCCCTGTTTTGGGCCGTGACAAACAACCACCAAATCCATAGAGGGAACCTCAACCCTAGAATCACGAACATAATTCAAATAGGCCAAACACCCTTTCTCGTCCATGCGCCGAGCCTTCATATTAGAAATAACTCTGCTGGTAGAATGGCTTGGAGTCCCCCTCCACTCCAATCGAGGAAACCCCCGCAAGGCTAAGGTCACCGTCTTGGCATGACAGTCCAAGATAGCGTGATAAGGCGACAGCCAATCCTTACCCAATATAACATCGAAATCCACCATATCTAAGCGCATAAGGTGTACATTGGTCTCAAGACTCCCAATAGTGACCACACACGAACGGTATACCTAATCAACAACGATGGCATCCCCCACGGGTGTGGACACATATACAAGGGCACTCAAAGAATCACGGGGCACAACCAAATACGAAGCAAAATAAGATGAGACATAGGAGTACGTAGACCCCGAATCAAATAGAATTGAAGCATCTCTACTACAAACTGAAACAGTATCTATGATAACAGCATCGAACGACTCAGCCTCAGGTCTGGCTGGAAAGGCATAAAATCGGGGCTGGGCCCCACAACTCTGGACCATGTCTCTAAGACAACCTCTAACTGGCGGTCCTCCACCTCAAGCGGCCTGACCTCCATCTCTAACAATTTGACCCCTACCTCTGCTACATGACCCCTGCCTTTTGCTGGCTGGCTGAGCAAGCGGCGCAACTACTAGTGCCGGAACCATAAAATGAGAACTTTGGTGCTGTGAACTACTCGACGCATGAAGGCATTACCTAGAAATGTGCCTCGGATCACCACAAGTATAACAAGACTTCGGCTGCTGAGACTGCTGGCCGATAAACTGACCCAATCGACCTGAATAACCACCCTGAAAACTCTGAATGGGATGTACACTGATACGAGCTGGTGGTGTAATGTAGGCTGGCTAATCAGAATAAGGCATATAAGAGTCATGACCACCTGGGGCACCATGGGATGCCTGGCGTGCTGAATGAAATGGCCTGGGAGGATGGCCTCTACCATAAGTACCCCGCCTCCAGATAAGGCACTGCTGAATCCACAGAAATGACGAGGTCTCTTGTCCGACCCCTGAAATCCCTGTCCGAGAACCATCTCAATTTTCCTGGCGACATTAGCCGCATCTTGGAAAGAAATATCACTCCCTGTCTCCTTAATCATCTACAATCTAATAGGCTGAGCAAGACCCTTGATAAACCTCCTCTCTCTCTCTCTCTCTCTCTCTCTCTCTCTCTCTCTCTCTCTCTCTCTGTGGGGATAAGAGCAATTAATTCGATCAGAATAGTGGAATGGAAGGCAGTAAAAGAATTAAATACTATAGCATGACGGGCCAAATCCATAAAACGAGTCTCATACTGAGTAACAGTCATGCTGCGTTGCTGGAGACGCTCGAACTGACGGCGGCGCTCCTCCCTCTAGGTGATAGGCACAAACTTCTCTAAGAAGAGATGTGAGAACTGGTCTGAAGAGAGAGTAGGTGACCCGGCTGGTTTGGTCAATAAATAATCCCTCCACCATTTCTTGGTGGAACCAGTCATCAGAAAAGCAGCAAAGTCGACCCCATTGGTCTCCAAATACCCATGTTCTGACGAACCTCATGACAGCTATCAAGATAATCCTGCGGATCCTCTGAATTGGCACCACTGAAACGAACTGGAAAGAGATTGGTAAACATATCCAACCTCCACAAATCCTCATAGGACATAGCTGAGCCATCAACAGCTTGTACCGTAGCAACTGGCTGAACTACTCCGACTAGGTGGGTTGCTGGAGTCTAAAACTAGGGATCCATCTGCTCCGGAGTGTGAGTAGCAGGAGTCTGGGCTCCTCCTCCAGCCTGAGATACGGCCGGTGCCATGGGGAATGCGCTAGTCTGGGCCACACTCTCCATAAGGCCCACTAATCGGACCAAGGCCCCCTGAAGCACTAGGGTGGCAATAAACCCCTCCGGGACCTGAGCTGGTCCGGCAGGAATAGTATGAGCTGGAACCTCCTCATCGAACTCTACTTGAGGCTTCGCAGCTACAGTTGCTACTCGGGACCTAGGCTAAGCCCTGCCCCTGTCTGCTGCTGGAGGATCCTGCTGCTGATCAGCGGAAGAAGCGGTATGTGTTCTCGCCATCTACGAGATAATAAGGAAGGAGAATTCAATCAGTATTGAGATTAAAAAAATGCATGACAGAGTCGAATAAAAGTGAAATTTGTTCCTAAACTTCATAGTACTCTGATACAAACTTGGCACGACCCGAACTCCCACTGTCGGGACCGTGATGGCGCCTAACGTTGCACTTGCTAGGAAATCCAACATTAGAGATTCACATCATAAAAAAATCTTAAAACTTGCGGAGAATTACTACAATTCAACTCATGATAAATTAATAAGGAAACAAAAATTCATAACAACCTCGCACACATGGTATATATATATATAAAAAAATTAATAAGGAAACGAAAATTGATAACAACCTCGCACATATGGTATATATATATATATGTATATATATATATATATGTATATATATGTATATATATATATGTATATATATGTATATATATATGTATATATATGTATATATGTTTTACTTGTGGAAGCATAGAACATCTAGCTATATATATATATATGTATATATATGTATATATATATGTATATATATGTATATATAT
>ML320948.1:395-99839 GCA_005239505.1 Nicotiana paniculata | reverse complement strand
ACTCGGTTTTTCGCCGAACTGGGGACCCTGGCGTTTGGACCCAAAGACCTGGCTAACGCCAGGGTAGGGCTGGCGTTTCAGCCCTAATTCCAGGTAGGGTTAGGTTGTTTGGCTCTGTCGCCCGGCTATCGCCCGGGTGTCTCCTTTCGCGTATTTTTCGACGTATTTGCATCCCTTTAGCTCCGTTTCCATCTCCACTTCACCTACACATGAAATAAACTCCATTAAGCACATAACAAGTGTAATTTTATCATTAATGCACATAAAATGTAAGGTATATCACATGTTAAACTATGCAATTTAGTCTCGCATCAGTTATGGTTGAGTATCATTTGTTGAGTTGTTAGCACTAAACTTCATCACGTTAATACATTTAACTTGAACCTTGTTCACTTAATATAAACCTCTCATTGTTCTGAACTACCATAATGACATTGTTAGCTTGATCCCATACTATTTGGTGCTCAATCATGTTTGTAATGTTACAATATGACTGGAATGTTTTATGTATGCATTTAAATATCATGTCTTGAGGATTCTGCACTCACTCTTGTTTAAAATAGGCCTCTGTTTTTCTTACATGTTCATGTATGTACCTCCATCATCATTAAACCTTACTAAAATTCATATAAGCCAACTGCAATTCACTTATAAACTTAGGAGAGATCCTCTGATGCTTATCTACCCTGTTTGAGTGTACGATTGTGCATTAACGTCTATGAGCCTAGTATGAATGAGAGATTTCTTTAGAGATCATGTCATTAGTTTAATTAAGGACCAATTTGTTTTCTTAAGTATCCATATTGATATTCTTTAAGGATTCTGAAGTGGATTGTGAATCCCAATACTTAGTGAGAGATGAAGTGTTAATCTATGTGTAGACTTTTACTAAGTGTGGACATGGATAAAGTATATAACTGTAGTTACTAATTTCCATAAATATGAATTTGCCAATAGGATTAGTAAGGTTAATATACATGTATCTTCTCTACCCTTCAAACCATACGACTTAGTTGTTTTGAATTTCTGAAATAGCCTCCTGATGTTCTCATCATTTGTCTGCACCTGTAACTGACTTCATTAAGCATATCTGAACATGTGGAAGGTATTTATAGTGTATCATACACTTGTGTTTGGATTGTGGATACAATGGTGACTAGTTTTCTATGCTCATGATGATATTCTGTATAGTTGCTGAGAGAAATGTATATATCTTGGTGTTATTGTGTTGGACGTACAATGAAGTGCCTTACTGGAATTTAAATCTATAGGGAGGAGTAACTGTGAGTGGTTAAGGGTATTTAGAAGTAAAGATTTAGTTTGTGATTGAGATGCTCTCCCTGACACAAGCACTGCTCGAGGGTCCCTGAGACCCTTGTGAACTTTGAAGTGCCGGGGATCCAATGGGTGTCTTGGCCATAAATGGAATTTTACCTTAAGTCATTAATTATTGACCTTTGTTAATATCTGTAGGTTTAGTGCTAAATGAAATTAAGGCCTCAATGCAAGTCTGTTTATTCTAATGTTGACCTTACATTAGTTTTATTATGTCTCTTAATTACCTACACATGTCATAGTTTCGTTTTTGGACCTTGCATTGATCTTATTTGTTCTTTCAATGTTATATTGGGCCAGTACACTAATCTTTTTCTTATTTTTTCCTTTTGCACATATAACCAAATTGGGCCTACTGAGTTCTCAATAACTCAGGCCCAAGTTCCAACCCATGAACCTGAAGTCACGGATGCTGCTGCCATTGTTCGTTGTTTGCCGGGCCTAACTCTCTTCAAGCCCAAACCATGAGTCAATTTCCTTTCCTTTATCAATTATATAAGTTTACTGTTGTTTTGATGATATCTAAGTGAATGTTTTTCTTTTATATATTTGAATTCCTTAAATAACCTAGGAAAGCTAAAAATCATAGGTAAATTAAACAAAAGTACTATCTCTTACATAAGTTAAATAACCTCACATGTTTAGTTACTTTACTATGCAGTTTCCACTCTCACTCGTACTAACTGGTTTCATGAAGCCTTTTTAGGACAAAAATATATTTTCAAAGTCGACGATCTCTCTTTCTAAAAAACCAAAATCAAAAAATGACTTCCAAGTCGGGCTTTCAACAAAACCAAATGAACACAGTGGCAATCAAAGATCCTCAAACGATTTTTCCGGAAGTTGAGTACAAGATTGGAAATCAGCTTATAAGGTATATCTAAAAGCCAATGGCCCTTATTTTACACAAATAGCCATCTTATTTCAAAATTCAAGTATTTTAAAAAATAACCATATTTTACAAAATTAGCAAGTATAAGTATTATAAACACATTTCCAAACTTTTTCAATTACATGGACATTTCAAAGGACTTTCCTTTATATAAAAGTCATACTCTCTTTTTAAAGTATATATACTACCCCCTTTTAAAATAATAAGTTTTTAAAAATGACATGAGGTAAGCCATACACTTTAAGCACCAATTAAGTATAATATAGATATTTAATTCTCCAAACCTAGCCTAAGTCCTATGGAGCTACCTTAGGTAGATTCTACGGGGTGCCTAACACCTTCCCCTTAGAAGAACAAGAACCCTTACCCAAATCTCACTGGTTAGTAGACTAATAAGATAATAATTTAAAATTGAATAGGTACCCTAGTATACCTTTAAATATTAAGTGGCGACTCTATTTAATCATCAATAGGAAAACTACTAGTTGAATCTTGTTTTGACTCGTGCAAAATAGGGTGCAACAACATGGCGACTCTACTAGGGATTACACTTTGGTTCTAACCTTAGCAGATTTTAACTTGATCTAGAATTTATGAATGTTTGTATATATGCTTCTTTAATTGTGCTCAATTTGCAAATATGTACTTACTTATGCTCACTTGTTCAACATGTACTTACATGCCTGCTTTAGTGTTATTACTATTACCTCACTATCTGTTACCACTTTATATACGCACTATTATCACATATTTTCCTATCGAGTCTTGGTCGTGCACTATCATATACAATTGAACACGAGAGTTGTCATTTACACCCCTCCGAATCTTCTTCCAAAATTCTTTAGTCTCAGAGAAAGGCTTTTGTTAGGTCATTTGAAATAACGTCTCACAGTATCCAATCCAACTCCAACAATTAGGAGATACTCTACTCTAGCAAACATAGGTCATACTATATAAATCTTAGGTGAGTCGGTCCTTGGCATCGACAAACAATTAAGAAAGACACCCTAATATCAATGGGTTTTGCACCCAACGACATGACTTTTATGGAACGACAAACCAATCACGCGCTACGACGGGGTTATATTGGGATATGATTCTTTGTGTTGATTTCTTGTGATTTGGTCCTCCTTTATATGACACGTTCATAGCATAGTACTGGTGGTGGTAACTGTTGAGCTGGCGGAACGATTCTTTCATATGAGTCATCTTCCATTTTGGGGTATTTGAATTGTTGCTTATTGGTGCACGGATTGCACAGTTTATGGCTCTAGGTAGTATTGGTGTGGCATATCAGTAGAGTAGCTTTAGTTCTTGTCGAATGAGAGAGAGATCTATGACTTGTTGATCTGATGTGTGGTTATTAGTTTATGTGTGTTTCTCTCACCATTGGCAGTTGAAGAAGGGTTGGACCAAGATTTAGTTGATATGAGGTTTGTTACCGGTGTCGGACTTGTTTTTGGGAAGCTATTGTTGTTAGAAGTTACTGTTGTGGGTGTGCAAGTTATATGGTATATCATGTGATTACATCTTGGGATATGGTTATGACTTGAGACAGCTTGTTCAGACTTATACAATTTGTAGATGTGAGATTCGGGTCTAGTGAGGAATTTCATATGTTGGAAATTTGGTTCCAATATTTATGGGCTAAGGTTGAAGGAAGAATCTATGGTTATGTTGAGTTGACAGACATATATGGATTGNGGGGGGGGGGGGTTGGGTCTACTCCGGGTATGTGCATGGTAAGGTTACACAGTAATTTGATGGCTATGGAACGACTCTTGACCCATTCGAGGATGAATTATGTTTAAGTGGGGGAGAATGTAACAAGCCGATCTATTTTATTGAGCATATTATATGGTTCGAGGGTATGAGTAGCTCCGTATGATGTATTATGACTTGTGTGTATCATCATTTTTTGTTTTCAGGTGATTCGGGATTTATTTGGAAGAATGATTCTCATCTTAGAGCTTTAAGTTTGAAGAGTTGATCAAGTTTGACTTTTGTGTATTTGACCCCGGATCGAATTTTTGATAGTTCCCTTAGGCCGGATGGTGATTTTGGAATTAGGCATATGCCCGAATTTGCATTTGGATGTTTCTAGAAGGTTTCAACACTAATTGGCGAAAATTAAAAATTTGAAGGTTTGGAATGTTCATAAGTTTGACTGTGAGTTGACTTTGATGTTATCGAGTTTGGATTGTTGCTTCGGGAAATGAATAAGTTTTTATGCCATTTGGAACTTGCATGAAAAATTTGAGGTCATTCGGGGTTGATTTGATATGGTTCGGCATGAGTTTGGAAGTTGGAAGTTCATTAGTTCATGAGGCTTGAAATGATGTGCAATTAGTGATTTGGTGTTGTTTGATATGATTTGAGGCTTCGAGTAAGTTCATATTGTGTTTTTGGACTTGTTGATATGTTTGGATGGGGTCTTGGAGACCTCGGGTGTGTTTCAGTTGAGTTTCGAATAAGTTTGGGCATTTCGGCACTTTGATGATTTTCTGGAGCGATTGAAGTGCGGAGGGAAGTTTTTGGAGTGATGAGGCAAAGCCTCATGTGCGGCCGTAAACCAAATTGTATGGAGGCATTGTCCAAAGTGTGGACCGCACTGAGGGCCGCAACAAGAAATCTGCAGGTCTAATGGTCCGAGTTCGAGAGCTTATATCTTGCAATCTATAAGGAGGAAATTTGGAGATGATCCAAAAAGGAAAGCCTTTGCGTCTAGCTTCTAGAAAATCAAATTGTTCATCATTTGGACATTTGTACAAAAAGTTATGGTCAATTTAGTGAAATCTGGTAGTGCAGTTACTGCTAAAGTGCGGCCGAAGAACTTGGAAGTGCGGACCACCAAAAAAAAGTGCGGTCAGCACTATGGGAGATTAGATTTTGTACTATATAAACGGGATTTTTGGACTTTTATTTCATTTTTCAACACTTGAGAGACTTGGGAGCTCGGGTTTGAAGGTTTTCAACCTAGATCATCAACTACAAGCTTGGGAGTAAGTGATTCTAACATATATCTATGAGATTTACATGAATCCATTAGTAGACTTAACATCAAAACATATGATTTAACAAAATAAATTAGGGTTTTGTCAAAACTTTTTTAAAGTGAATAATTGAGTTTTGAATATCGATTCAGAGTCATATTTGGGTGAAATTAGTATGGTTGGACTCGTATTCGAATGGGTTGTTAGAATTTGTTATTTTGATTGGGTTCCGAGGTGCGGGCTGATGTTTGAATTTTTGGTTGACTTTGAGTAAATGAGTAAAGATTCGACCTTTATCATTTGGGATTAATTCCTTAGGCATTAATTGATGTTTTTAGTTGCTTTTAGTTAGTTTCGAGCCGTTCGGAGGTTGATACATGCGGGATGGCATTTCTAGAGTGTCGTTTGTCTTGCTCGGTATTTGTCTTGGCTTGTTTGAGGTAAGTATCTTATCTAAACTTGGTTGAGGCACTAGTTGCCTGAATCATCTGTGATAGCTACGTGATATGGGTGCACATATGAGAGGGGTTTGAGCCCATGTTTGAGCACTGAGAGTATTTATTTGTGCTCAGATTGTGCTTAGGCTATGATAAGCCTAGAATTGACCGTTAAGGTTTAAGCTATGATGTTTCTCATATTTGTAACATTGTTATGAACTATTTGAGCCATCTTTGAGGCTATATAAATGTTTAATCCCTGAATGAACTTGATATATGTTATTCTATGATGAAATTATCGATCTGAGCTATGATAGCAACACTCTGCACATGCCTACACTTTAGCATGTCATTTATACCAGACCAGGAGCATGAGATTTGTTATTCATTCATCACAGACATGTATTCTTGTTTATTTGCTCATGTGTGATATGATTGGACTGGGTGCTTGTGACCATGCTAGGAAGATTGTTATGTTATTCCTGTGACCATGCCGCGCGGATTGTGTTATGCTTGGGGTCATGCTAGGCGGATTGGGTTGTTATGCATGTGAACACATTGGTCGGATTGTGTTGTTATGCTTGTGACCATGCCGGGCAGATTGTGTTGTTATGCATGTGACCACGCCAGGTGCATTGTGTTGATATACTTGTGATCATGCCGGGCTGATTGTGTAGATATGCTTGTGACCACATCGGGTAGATTGTGCTATAACTTGTGACCATGCTGGGCGGATTATGATATTGATCCTGTGACCACGCGGGGCTGGTAGCACGTTGAATTGGCGCTTGCGTGTGGATAAGGATCAATCCCCCTAGGGTCACCCTCTCATGTTTCTCTATTGATGGTGTACGCGCGGATTGTGAGAAACCGATGGGTTTGGTTGATGTGAGCTTTGGGAGAACTGGTTATTGTTATTGGATTGGGTTTCATGCCGCAACATGCCTTAATGTCTTATGGTTATTGGATCGGGTTGAGCGTCGCAACAGACTATTATTTGGTTATTGCATTTCACCTTTATTTGTAACTTCCTTGACTGTTTCCTATTGTACTTGCCTATCTTATTTATATGATGGATTGTTGAATGAGTATAACACTCTAAAACAAAAGATTTTGAGCATTAAAGCGGTTGTACCTAAGATTTTCCTGATTTGAACATATATCTATTTTGTACTTGTTGAAAGGATGAACTATACATGCGTTGGTGAGTAACTTTTATAGTTCTTGCCTCTTGTACCTCGCCAAGGTTAGTTAGGATACTTATTGAGTACATGGGATCGGTTGTACTCATACTACACTTCTGCACCTTGCATGTAGATCTTAGTGTTGATGCGTCTGTGTATGGCGAGGGCTGGCGTTGAAGATATACATGTGTTCTATTTATGGCTATCACTTGTCTGTGGTAGCTTTAGATTCGAATTCTGTTCATGTACATTTCAAACATATATTGTATTTATTTCAATTCACTTTAATAAATGTAACTCTTCATTACTTATGACTTGTACTACCAGTCCTTGGGGAATTGTATAAAAATTCAGTTATTTCATTTTGACTCTTAGCATTATCACTATATTGTGTTTTATTTTTATTTGCTTACCTAGAGGGTTGGGTTAGGTTCCATCACGACATGTTGGATTTTGGGATGTGACAGTTATATCCCTGTTTCTACCTTGTTTGTTACTATTACTCCTACATTTTTACTTGAGTTCCTTCTGCTACATGTTCTTTTTGAATTCATGCCTTTACATGTTACTATCCTCTATTTGTTACGTGATTTACTTATTAGTTGTATTGACCTGTTACATGCCTTCACTTACTACCTGCCTTAACTTGTTATATGTCCTTACTTGATACATGCCTCCACTTGTTACATGATTTCACTTATTATCTACCTCTACTTGATGCCTACTTTACTTGACGTACTCTTTCCTCATTTCATGTTATACACTTATTTGCCTGGCCGGATTTGGTGACTTTTGGATTAGTTGTGTGTTTACGCTTTGTGGAATCTTTGCCATCATATGTGGGAGACTAGATCTATGGTGCTGTGTTGCTTATCTTATTTTGTTGAGTTTGTATTCCTAGTTGATTTTTGCGTGTTAGTTTCTTGATATTACGTTTTATATTTCCGTTCTTGGTGGTTTTAGAATAATTATATATGATCTTATATATTTGTGGATCGGGTTTCACCTCGCAATGGAGAAGACATATTATGGTTACTCTTGTTTATTATTTCATGTTATCGTTTTGTGTTGTAAGACTAATACGTGATGATATTGTGGGCCCCACTATTGTTTGTACTCTCATTTCATTTACTACGTGCTTATTTGTATCTCTTTCTCGTATTGCTTTTTGTGCTTATCATCTGCATAGGTAAAATATTGAGTGAGTATATTTTAACTTAAACCTCATCACTACTTCATCGAGGTTAGTTAAGATACTTACTGAGTACATGGGGTCTGTCGTACTGATACTACACTTTTGCACCTAGCGTGTAGATCTTGGAGCTGCATAGCTGTGGAAGATGAAGCTTGGCATTGAAGACGTTCCGGTGTTCCAAATTCAAGCTACTTCTTGTTCATGGAAGTTTAGGACTTAAATTCAGTTTATGTATACTTCAAACAGATGTTGTATTATCTTCATACCAGCATTGTAAATCTAAGTCTTAGAGTCCCATGACTTGTACTACCAATCTTGGGTTTTAATTTTATTAGAATTGTGTTGGCTGCTATTTGGCTTACCTAGCAGGTTGGGTTAGGTACCATCACGACTAGGCGGATTTAGGTTCATGATAGTTAGATACCTATCTTAAGGAGAAAAATAAACAAAAATCCTTCATAGTTGTCTGAGTTGATTCAACGCGATAACCAATCTTTAAAGACGGCCAAACCATTCCTGACTCTACCAATACCTTTATTTATACCATTATCAAGATATTCATAGGAAGTCCATGTATATTTAGAGAAAGATCCTCGAAGATACTCAAAAATTTCAAATGTAAAACCTTTTTCCGATTTTAGGTGGTATAAGTATTCTTTTCTCACCAGAATCTATGAAAGACCAGATGGAAACCTCCCATATTGGAAAGAAAATTTCTAGATAGTCTGCCTAAATCCCTTGGAGATTTAGTCAAAGAAGAACTCCAAAATCAAAACACTGATGGTATTGTTCCGTATGAACAAATATCATATGGACAACTTATCAGTCTTACCTAACAAGTTGCTCTCAAAATTTTTCGCCAAGATAAGATCTTAAGACAGTTAGCCAAAGATAGAGTACAAACTCGCAAATATTTAGGTAGCTTTTGTGAATAATTTTGTTTACCGTCCTGTGGCAAGAAATCTCTCAAAAGACGAATCCAAAAATATCTCAAAACCTATATATTCAATACCTAAACCCAGATACAAAAAACATCAAATTACGCCATGAGCGGAGTTCACCAAATTTATCTTATGGAAAACTTAAACCTATTCCAATTTCTAATCCAAAGAAATGGGCAGATTTAGTTGAGGAAGAAGAAGCTCAACAAGTTCATCTCAACTTGCCCAGGCCATGTCTTCTCCTTGGTTAGATGAAACATTCATACATTGGCGCCAACTCATGAGATTAAAAAATCCAATGGCCATGCCTATCCTATATATAAAATAACTTCCTATATATAAAACAACTAAGAGATCAGTATCAATCATATCAAAATTACTGTTTCAATATGGTGGCACAAAGTCACGCATCTTGTTTCCAATATTGTGGATACCTAGAGCCACAATGCCTCCTCACATCATGTGGTTGCTAAAACCACCACAGAAAAATTAGTGAAGGTTAAAAGCCCCATTGTGCGCACTAGATGTGTCACGACCCCAATTTTCCTCCGTAGGATGTCGTGATGACACCTAGTCTCTATGACTAGGCAAATCTAACAGATAATAATAACTTGGTAGAAACAATTATCAAAATACTAAGATAAAGCTGAATAACTGATATAACCTTCCAAAACAAAACATAATCTCATCAATACACTCCTCAAAACAGGTGGAACTGAGTCTTAAGCTTTATAGAATAAAACTAGAATATCTAATACATCAAAGTTTGAAGGGCAAATAAATACAACAGTAGTAAAATGCAAAAGAAAGTTGAATCTGAGGCCTGCGGAGGCCAAACATGCATACCTTGAAGTCTCAGTAAGGCAGTTAGAAATGATTTCTAACGACCGGCACGAGCATACGTATCTGGATCTGCATGTAAATGTGTAGAAGCATAGTATGAGTACACCACAACTATCACGACCCAACATCTACGAGTCGTGATGGCGCCGGACACCACTGTCAGGCAAGCCAACCCCTTAATTAGTTGAAATAACTTTCCGGTTTTTGACATTTATGAAAAACATTTCCTTTCACTTTATTACATATCAACCAAATAAAAACCTGTTAGTTAAAAACAAGGGTTTGAATACTACACCATAACAAATATAACCCAACACATCCCAACCTACTCCAGAACCTGGTGTCACAAGTACATGAGCAATTTCTAAGAATTTATACAACCATCACAAAGCCTGTCCGGAGTACAAATTGGACATGGGAATATAAACTGAAAGTAAACACAGTGCGAGGGAGACTCCATCAGCTGCGGATCGCCTCCGGATGATGCAGCTCGCCTATGTCTCCGAATCCTCCAATCGGTATGAAAGTACCTGTGCAATAAAAATGCACAACAAGTGTAGCGTGAGTACAAAAATAACGTGTACTCATTAAGTCGCCCGCCTAACCTCAGAGAGGTAGTGACGAGAGGTCGCATTAGACACTCACTAGGGTCCAACAATATAATTTATGACAGAATATGGTGAAATACAGTAGACATGTAATACAGTGAGCATCGCATATGTATCAAGTACAAGAATCCAGGTAACTACCGAGAATAAACAACAACGTACACTTCCCTTTTTCCCAAATACATGTCAGGCCAATATCAATAAAACCGTACCAAATAGTCATGCGCACACAAGGATAAGACAACTGGAAAGAGTCGAAGGAATATCTAATCACTGAATAGGCATAAAGCTTCCTTCACTCGCGAATCATACCTGTGACTCGGGTACTAACACATTTATACCAAATTACCGTAAAGCTTCCCTCGATCGCGAATCATACCTGCTATTCGAGTGCTGACACACCTATACTGAATATTATAAAGCTTCCCCCGCTCGCGAATCATACATGCGACTCGGGTGCTGACACATTTATACCAAATTACCATAAAGCTTCCCTCGATCGCGAATCATACCTGCGACTCGGGTGCTGACACATTTATACCAAATTACCATAAAGCTTCCCTCGATCGCAAATCATAGCTGCGATTCGAGTGTAAACACACTTATACTGAATATTATAAAGCTTCCCCCGCTCGCGAATCATACCTGCGATTCGAGTGCTGACACACTTATACTGAATATTATAAAGCTTCCCCCGCTCGCGAATCATACCTGCGACTCGGGTGCTGGCACATTTCCACACATTAAATCTGTATTTTATCAAGAAAATAGTTTTCTCAGGAAAGTGGAAAAATCCTATTAAAAGAAACATGAAATATAGGTTTTGAAATCATTTGGTTTTGAAACTCATTTGTCCAGTTTAATGACATTCCACGATATAACCTAGTCCAGGTACACAAATATCCATAGAGAGATAAATTCTCTTTTTAGAAGATTAACAATATGAACTATAGTTTTCTTTTAGATATTCAATTACGTCTTCGATTGTATTAGCAGTTTAATATTACAGGCAGGATTACAGATATAACACGTAAGGCATGCTAGTGGGCCCTAGACTACTTGGACATGATATAATAGTAGCTACGCACGCTCTTGTCACCTCGTGCGTACGTAGCCCCCGAAGATAATAGCATGTATTGAATTAATTAACCTAGGGGGACGATTCCCCCTCACAAAGTTAGAAAGGATAATTACCTCGCTCCGAAATTCCAACACCGACTTCCAAGCCCTTCCGATGACTCCCACGGACGCACAACGCTCCGAAACTACCACATAATGGCAAAGTAATAAAAATTCATCCTAATACTCATAATAAATTCGGATTATATACTTTCCCAACCCTGCTCGGAGAAATGAACAAAATGCCCTCGGGCCCACGCTTGGAAATCCAAAATACTTGAAGATACATGCTACCCATAGCTCTACTAGTTCAATCATGAAATTTACTATACATTCCATACTCAAATTCGTGGTTAAATTCCAAATATACATTTTCTAGGTTTCTTCAAAATTTCTCAAATTCCTACAAATTTACATGTCTAATCCACGCATATAATCTTGTGTTCATCTAACAAACGAAAGGAGTTTACTTACCTTGATGTCTGACAAGAATCCCCCTTGAAACGCTCCCCAAAAATCGCCCATGACAATGAAAAATGGGTGAGAAATGACATAAAGCCGTCTTTAAAACATTCTGCCTAGGCCTCTTTCGCACCTGCGATCCAATGGCCGCTCATGCGGCTCCGCACCTGTGGAAATTCCATCGCAGGTGCGGCTCTGACTTGACCCAGCAAATTCCCACTGCTGCGATCCCCTCTACGGACTTGCGATTTCGTAGGTGCGACCAATCTTCCGCACCTGCGGCCTCCTCAGCTCCAGCCCCATTCTCGCACATGCGGCGCCCTTAGCCACACCCACGGCTCCGCACCTGCAGTCAAAGCCTCGCAGGTGCGATTACACTAGATGACAGCAAGCTTCAGCCCTTTTTCAAACTTCAATTTTGATCCGTTAACCACCAGGAATCCTCCTGAGGCCCCCGGGGCCCCATCCAATCATATCAACCTATCCCAAAAAATAACACGGACTTGCTCGAAGCCTCAAATCACATCAAACAACATTGAAACGACGAATCACTCTCCAATCCAAATCATTAAGAACTTGAAATTCAAAACTTTCACATTCGTTGCTGAAACCCGTCAAATCACCTCCGATTGACCCCAAATTTTGCACACAAGTCATATTCAATATTACGGACCTGCTCAAACTTCCGGAATCGCATTCCAACCACGATATCAAAATTCCCACTTCCGATCGAATTCTTCAAAAACCTTCAAATTTCTATATTTAGCCAAATGACCCCAAAATGACCTACGAACATCCAAATGCACCTCCGATCACGCTCCAAATTTCAGAATCACCATGCAGAGCTATTCCCAGACTCGAAATCCCAAACGGACATCACCCTCACTGATATGCACTTCAAGCCCAAATTTATGAAATCCTTCTAAAATGCTAACTTCCACAATATACGCCGAAGCGCTCCTGGGTTATCCAAACCCCGAGTCGGACATACATCCAAGTCTGAAATCATCATATGAACCTGCTGGAACCTTCATATCCTAATTCGGAGGTCGTTTACTCAAAACTCCAATCGTAGCTGATTTCTTCAACTTAAGGCTTCTGGAATGAGAATTTTCTTTCCAAATCAATTCTAAACTTCCTGGAATTAAATTCCGACTACGCCCACGGGTCATAATACTTGAAATGAAGCTGCTCACAACTTCAAACCGCTGAACGACGCGCTAGAGCTCAAAACGACCGGTCGGGTCGTTACATGGTCCCCCACTTAAACCGACGTTTGTCCTCGAACGTGCCAAGAATTGCTCTGGAGTTATCTGAAATCACCGTTTAACATTTCGAGCACCTGCCCGTGCTACCATAACCTAGTCAAGCAGAATAACTTGATCAAATCTGGAGATTTCTTCTTTATTTCATATAATAAGCTCAAAATTCCTTCAAACACCAGAAATTTTTTCTAGTCAGGCCTAGTCCCAATATATAAGCACTGCATCAACTAGCACACGATATACCAGATCATAACTGCATAGCCTTGCTGAATCGGCACCATGCACCGCATAACTCATCATCTGACCACAGTGACGCTCCTTGAACCTTAATAGCCAAGGTCCACGACTCTGATGCTCCCAATGCACCTCATAACAAATATACAAACACCCTGTTATAATGCTGACGATACCACCACTACGGAGGAAATGTGTAAAAATTCATACTCAACTGCAAAGTTAACAAATCCTTGAATACCTCATCTTGACTAGAATCATCACTTCATTATGAACCTGAATAATGGCATTTTCTCTTTAATATACACTTCACATAACCTCATCGCACTGATCCTTGATCTGATAATCTCGTTTCACCCAGTACGACCTGCTCAGACAACAAACCACCCCAACATGACCAACAACATCACATGATACCACATCGCGCCAATAGGCCATAACTCGAACATGATAATAAGAAACATCTCAGGACGAAACTATTCAGCTCACGCAACTAATATGAATTCTTACCAAAAAATAGGAAATAAAACACAAGTAAATAAATACATATTAACCCTTCTCATCATCACACTGTTGCAGCATGCAAACCGATCCAAATAACATACCCGTGGTGGCGTGCCACCCGATCCCATCATAAAACTCACATAAGGAAATATACACGAAGCTGAATCGCTCACTATTACAAATTACTGAATATTGATCACAAGCACGCTAAGTGCATAATACCATCATGGGGAGACTGATAGAGCCATATTCAACAAAACTCAAGCACAACTGAGGTGCGAATATATATATATATATATATATATATACACACACACACACACACACACTCTCTCTCTGGATCTCAAGAGCTATCCTGCTCACATAACATCCCCACTATGCGGGGCCTCAACACATAAGAAATTATCAAAGCCGTTTCACAACTCACACGGCACAATCGCAATAACACATGAATTTGACGAAGACGGAACAACACCCGCTGTTCTAATACCTTTCCATGAAAAGCGCTCTACTGAAAGGAACATGCTTGGATCATACGGAGTCCGTAATCATATTTAAATCCATCCACAAACATCGAGCGACCTTGCTCGCACCAACTAAGCTAATAGCTTTCGTATGGGTCCATATTAACCCACTTTCTCTCATAATACACGAGAACAACCATCATCACCGAGACTAACATCCCATAATCCATAATCAACTGAACCGGACGCCATTCAGGCATAAATTCTTAATTAAGCAATATTGCACTTCTTTATACTCAGTCCAAATCTGAAATCCATCAAGTGACTACATGTCACACTTTATACAATCTTTTCGCGGTCATGCTTCCACGACCTTCCACACAAGGCAACAAATCTGCCCATCTATAATACCGACCACACTAAGGCCGCAAAACACATCAAGAACCCATGACCAGGGTACAAAGCCTCTTTCACCGAATATCAATCTCAGGTGACACTAAAGATAACACCAGCTTACTCTGAACTTTCAGATCACTTTGTCTTGCTCTTCCGAGCTCATGAAATCCTTATAAACATCGTACCTCAATCTCGATTCTTAATCCCAGTTACATACTGCTTCGCGCACCTAACATACCAACATGAGGTAGCGCAAGAATTCCATCATAACTTCCGAACCACCAATAGGGTGAACACTTCATCATATAGAAACTTTTTACTTGACTCAATTCAAGACTACCATATCAACACACGAGTGAATTCCCATTATCACTCAATCATGCAAATCCTTAAGTAGTAGTCTATACCACCATAACCCTTCTGGGGTCCGCCTACACCTGACCGACCATCGCACTCAAGTGCTCCCATATGAGATCCGTTACGACGGCCGACAAGCCCCGCACACACCGGCACAAACCACATGCATAAATAATTCACATCAAAGGAACCGATCACTTCTGCAAATGTGCCATTTCAACCAAGGCTAATCAAACTATCTTCTTTTAATCATCTTCAACTGCCTCAGAAATAATAACGACTTCCTTCAACCTATAGCAAACTCAACCCTCACTCATCCCGAGTGACCTTGATTCACGAGACTATGCTTTCCAAATCCCGCAACCCGTCTCATACCCTTCTGATAATCCTTCTACAGTCCGGAGTTTATTTCTCTCACTCCTCTGATGCTATCATGCATGCTGAAACACATCATAGAACATTCCACCCATCCTTCTTTTTCTCAGAAATTACTCTGCAAAAGCTCGACTCCCGATCATATTGCTGTTTGAACCCTTAACGCCGCATTCTTAACTTTTGAACTCACTAGAACCGCTATTGAGAGTCACCCACTCTGACTGGCCTCGAATACAATCAACTCCAAGGCTCTCCTAGCACAGGAACACCCTTTTCAAGGAAACACGTGACTGAGTCACTATCCTTACAACTCGCCCATGCCTTAAGCCTAAATCCTGAATCTTCCAAACCTCACGCACAATCACCATTTTAATCCTTTCCCTTAGCTGAAAAAACTTGCCAACACGCTGACAATCTACGACCCTATGCAAAGACAACCCTACGACCCAACTGCAGATGGTGGGACTCCCCCACTTTGTGACTGCTTGACGTCCGCTTCTTACACCTTGCCTCTTAGAAATGGAACCACTGCCTAGCCTTACCTCAGGACCGTTCTCTGTAGCTCTCAAACCAGCAGATCACCACTACATCACGCTCTCCGAAGATCATCTTTCTATAGTCGCCTTCATTAACAACACTTATCCAGTACTAAACCACCGCACCTCACGATCCCTGCCAACCGCATTCTTCAACACTTCTTCTCGATACTCTGACCACACGCAACCGAAGAAACCATAGCACCGCCGAACCTAAAACATTCCATCCGATCAATGACGACGACTACACGTCACAGGTGCATATCCCACCTCACTTGAAGACGCCAAGTCTTACTACCTTATTGACCCCAACTGGACCATTCATAACCCAAATGCCCTTCCTCTGCCGACACAAAAGCACTGAAATCTCGAAATCAAACTCTGAGAAGACCTCCCTTTAAAACCATTCATCACCCACAACATACGGGCAAGCATCACCGCACGACAACCAATTGCAAACATCATCACTACTCGAGCACAACCTTAAGGCTCCCAGAAACACAGCTACTGAGCTGAAATACATATTACCCTTTTGCAGGGCCATAACAACAACCACGACCAATCACACATGGAAGCATCTCGAATTACATTCGTAGTACCATTTCCATTCCTCAGATTCCTGATCCATAGCAAGCGCTTTGTGACGCGTAAGATTGAGTAAGAATGAACATATGCATAAACCTCAAAGGAATCAACTCGCACGATGAAGAATCAAGAAGGGAAGTACTCCTAATAGCCCTGTAGCCTCCTGAAGATAAGTACAGACGTCTCCGTACCGATCCGCAAGACTCCACTAGACTTGCTCATGACTCGTGAGACCAACGGGAACCTAGAGCTCTGATACCATGTTGTCACGACCCAAAATCTACGAGTCGTGATGGCGCCGGACACCACTGTCAGGCAAGCCAACCCCTTAATTAGTTGAAATAACTTCCCGGTTTTTAACATTTATGAAGAACATTTCCTTTCACTTTATTAAATATCATCCAAATAAAAACCCTGTTAGTTAAAAACAAGGGTTTGAATACTACACCATAAAAAATATAACCCAACACATCCCAACCTACTCCAGAACCTGGTGTCACAAGTACATGAGCAATTTCTAAGAATTTATACAACCATCACAAAGCCTGTCAAGAGTACAAATTGGACATGGGAATATAAACTAAAAGTAAACACAGTGCGAGGGAGACTCCGTCAGCCGTAGATCTCCTCCGGATGATGCAGCTCACCTAAGTCTCCGAATCCTCCAACGTGTACTCAGTAAGTCGCGCGCCTAACCTCAGAGAGGTAGTGACGAGAGGTCGCATTAGACACTTACTAGAGTCCAACAATATAATTTATGACAGAATATGGTGAAATATAGTAGACATGTAAGACAGTGAGCAGCGAATACGTATTAAGTACAGAAATCCAAGTAACTACCGAGAATAAACAACAAAGTACACTTCTTTTTTCCCCAAATACATGTCAGGTCAATATCAATAAAACCGTACCAAATAGTCATGCTCACACAAGGATAAGAAAACCGGACGGAGTCGAAAGAAAAACTAATCACTGAATAGGAGTAAAGCTTCCCTCGCTCGCGAATCATACATGTGACTCGGGTACTAACATATTTATACCAAATTACCATAAAGCTTCCCTCAATCGCGAATCATACCTGCGACTCGGGTGCTGACACATTTATACCAAATTACCTTAAAGCTTCCCTCGATCGCGAATCATAGCTGCGATTCGAGTGCTTACACACTTATACTGAATATTATAAAGCTTCCCCCGCTCGCGAATCATACCTGCGACTCGGGTGCTGACACATTTATACCAAATTACCATAAAGCTTCCCTCGATCGCGAATCATACCTGCGATTCGAGTGCTGACACACTTATACTGAATATTATAAAGCTTCCCCCGCTCGCGAATCATACCTGCGACTCGGGTGCTGACACATTTCCACACATTAAATCCGTATTTTATCAAGAAAATAGTTTTCTCACGGAAGTGGAAAAATCCTTATTAAAAAAAATATAAAATATAGGTTTTGAAATCATTTGTTTTTGAAACTCATTTGTCAAGTTTAATGACATTCCACGATACAACCTAGTCCAGGTACACAAATATCCATAGAGAGATAAATTCTCTTTTTAGAAGATTAACAAGATGAACTCTAGTTTTCTTTTAGATATTCAATTACGTCTTCGATTATATTAGCATTTTAATATTACAGGCAGGATTACATGTATAACACGTAAGGCATGCTAGTGGGTCCTAGACTACCCGGACATGAAATAATAGTAGCTACGCACGGAATCCCATCACCTCGTGCGTACGTACCCCCGAAGATAATAGAATGTATTGAATTAATTCACCAAGGGGGACGATTCCCACACACAAAGTTAGAAAGGAGACTTACCTCGCTCCGAAATTCCAACACCGGCTTCCAAGCCCTTCCGATGACTCCTACGGACACACAACGCTCCGAAACTACCACATAATGGCAAAGCAATGAAAATTCATCCTAATACACACAACAAATTCGGATTATATACTTTCCCAACCTCGCTCGGAGAAATAACCAAAATGCCCTCAGGCCCACGCGCCCGGAAATCCGAAATTCTTGAAGATACATGCTACCCATAGCTTTACTAGTTCAATCATGCAATTTACTCTACATTCCATACTCAAATTCGTGGCTAAATTCAAAATTTACATTTTCTAGGTTTCTTCAAAAATTTCCCAAATTCCTACCATTTCCATGTCTAATCCACGCATATAATCTTGTATTCATCTAAAAAACGGAAGGAGTTTACTTACCTTGATGCCTGACGAGAATCACGCTTGAAATGCTCTCCAAAAATCGCCCATGACAATGAAAAATGGGTGAGAAATGACATAAACCCGTCTTTAAAACATTCTGCCCAGTCCTCTTTTCCACCTGCGATCCAATGGCCGCTCCTGCAGCTCCGCGCATGCGGAAATTCCATTGCAGGTGCGGCTCTGACTTGACCCAGCAAATTCCAGCTCCTGCGATCCCCTCTTCGCACCTGCGATTCCGCATGTGCGACCAATCTTCCACACCTGCAGCCTCCTTAGCTCCAGCCCCAATCTCGCACCTCCAGCGCCCTTAGCCGCACTTGCGGCTCCGCACCTGCGGTCAAATCCTCGCAGGTGCGATTACACCAGATGACAACAAGCTTCAGCCCTTTTTCCAACTTCAACTTTGATCCGTTAACCACCCGAAATCCACCCGAGGCCCTTGAGGCCCCGTCCAATCATACCAACATATCCCAAAACATAACATGGACTTGCTCGAAGCCTCAAATCACATCAACCAACATTGAAACGACGAATCTCTCTCCAATCCAAATATTTAAGAACTTGAAATTATAAACTTCCACATTCGATGTCGAAACCCGTCAAATCACATCCGATTGACCCCAAATTTTGCACACAAGTCATATTCAACTTTACGAACCTGCTCCAACTTTCAAAATAGCATTCCGACCACGATATCAAAATTCTCACTTCCGATCGAATTCTTCAAAAACCTTCAAATTTCTATCTTTAGCCAATTGACCCCAAAATGACCTATGGACATCCAAATGCACCTCCGATCGCGCTCCCAATTCCATAATCACCATACGGAGCTATTCCTAGACTCGGAATCGCAAACGGACATCACCCTCACTGATATGCACTTCAAGCCCAAATTCATGAAATCCTTCTAAATTCTAACTTCCACAATATACGCTGAAGTGCTCCCGGGTTATCCAAACCCCAAGACGGACATACATCCAAGTCCGAAATCATCATACGAACCTGCTGGAACCTTCAAATCCTGATTCAGAGGCCGTTTACTCAAAATTCCAATCTTAGCTGATTTCTCCAACTTAAGGCTTCTGAAATGAGAATTTTCTTTCCAAATCAATTCTAAACTTCCTGGAATTAAATTCCGACCACGCCCACGGGTCATAATACCTGAAACGAAGCTGCTCACGACTTCAGACTGCTGAACGACGCGTTAGAGCTCAAAACGACCGGTCGGGTCGTTACAACAACGGTACCTAGTAAGTATCAAGCCTAACCTAGTTAGAGTAGTGACGATGCCATGTCAAGACACCTACTAGGATTTAAATAAGCAGTATGAAAATGTAATACAGGTATATAATGGAAAGAGAAGAAATAACTGGTATGAAACAAGATAATAACATGAACTAATACCGGAAATCAATCATGGAAATAGCATAAAATAAGCAACTAAATAGAACTAAAATGATCATATACGGACAACAACTTCTAGAACAATAAAGAATGAAACAACAAGAAAAGTTTCCACCAAACTCTTTGCAACATGAAATAAACAACAAGAATCAAAATGAGGTACCACTTCGTGTATAATAGAATCACAACCGAGGTACCGCCTTGTATAATAAAAAATCACAACCGAGGTACCTCCTTGTATTCAGATTTCTTAGTTTCAATCACAATCTTTCCTTATACTATCGTGTGAGCCTTACATTTGAAATATGTATTGAAAATAGTTTTTCCGAAATAGCTACACACAGTTTAGCCCACCTTATGACGTAGCGTGGATTCACGTACTTCTCATACAAGCAACACACACATAAGTCCCACCTTATATTTCCGCATGCACATTAACCCCAAGCCTTATACCACTGTATGCACGTCAGTATCATATCACAATAACAACTCGCACCACAAGTGTCCATATATCACAACTTGCCAATAATCAACAATATCAATGTTTCCACAAGAATAGCCCACGGATCCACCACCACGTATACAATAATAGCAACAAGAACAATGAATGTAAAATGTTCAACAAGAAGATGTTTCAACAATAACAATTTCGTCTCAACATGATAACGACTTCATAACTTCAACACCAATAACTCAATAATGAGAAACAATGTATAACAAAGATGTTAAATAAGAACAACTCACAATGGAATAGGTAACACATAACAATGACTTCAAATAATGAAAATCAACAAGGGAAGGATACCATGGACAATAACTCCAAATAATGGAAATTAACTATGAGAGAGACAATACAATAACTTCAGATAACAATAATCAACAATGAAAGAGATAATATGAATAATAACTTCAAATAATGATAATCAACAATGAAGAAGGAAACATAAATAATAACTTCAAATAATGATAATTAGCGATGAAAGAGATAACACATAACAATTAAAGAGGCAACAAGTTCAACAAAAGCATGAGAGCAACTTATCAATTAGAATGTAGAACAAGTATTAATGATATCATTTCAGGTATGTAAGGATAGACTACCACAAGTAAGACTAGATTGACTAGGAGAATTTAGAGCATGATATGGCATCATGTAAGGATAGACTAACACAAGTAAGAATAGATTGGCTAGGAGAATTTAGAGCATGATATGGAATTTCAATTGAAGTATGGAAATAGTCTAAGTAGCCTAAACCGATTAAATACCATGTACAACCTGTGTAATCACTCATCACCTTGCATACACTAATTTCACATAACACAAATGAATCAATCAATACCAGTCTTAAGGGGTAGTTCCCTCCCCCTCCCCCGCCCGCTCTCTCACAAAGTTAGGCAAGACACTTACCTCAACTAGGCCAAATCAATATTCAGAAATCGCTTTTCCTTAAAATCTTCCTCCACGCGGCTAAAATCTAATCAAAATTGACTTAATATCATCAAAAAATGCTAGGGAATTCAATTTCAATAGATAAAACTAAGATCTTTACGCTTTTTCCAAAGAGTCAACAAAAGTCAACTCGTAGCTCGTCCGGTCAATACTCTGGTCATATGGTAGATCTCGTCTACCAATGACCCCATGATTTCATATATGTGATTAGTTTCACGATTCGAGTCCAAATCGACTCTCAAAACTCAATTTCTTATTTTTCAAAAAACTTGACAAAGTTTCATAAATTTTCACTTGATTCACATGATTTTGATGTTATATTCAAAATTAGGTTGAGGGAATATGATTAGAAATTGATTAAAATCACTTACCAAGGTTTGTAGGTAAAAATCCCTTCTCCAGATCGCCTCCTACCGAGTGTTGGGTTCAAAAATGAGAGAATGAGTTCAAAAATCCCGTCTCCCATCCCTTTACCCAACTGAAGATGTCACATTTGCAAAAACAGGGCTCGCATTTGCGAACCTGACAGCCTAAGCCAACATTGCATTTGCGATAAAGGCTTCACAATTGCGAAGCTGCATACTTTGTGTATGCAAATAAATGTTCGCAATTGCGAACTCAATTCAAAATATACTTGATTCGCAAAATGCGAAGAGGAAGTCGCATTTGCAACAACTGCACCCATCTTTCACCTTCGCAAATGCGATCCTGGTGTTCGCAATTGCGACACTAGAGCACCAGACACCAAATTCTTACCAACTTCAGCACAAATTACTCTGGAACATGTTCGAAACTCATCCGAGCCTTCGAGGATCCAAACCAAATATTCACACAAGTCTAAAAACATCATACGAACTCATTCGCGTGATCACAATACAAAAATAACATATAAAACTATGAATCGAACACTAAAGTGCATGAATTTCAAAGAAGTTGTCAGGAACTTATAGAATTACAACTAAACATCTAAATCCTATCAAATCAATTCCTAATAACACCAAAATTTACATACCAGTTCTAAATAACATAACAGACTTGTTCTAAGTCCCAAAATCTATTTTCGAGCTCGATCGATGAAAGTCAACCAATGGTCAAATCTTTCAACTTCAAATTACCATATTTCAGCACAACATAAATCAACCTGCGGACTTTCAAAATCAATTCTGGGCATAAGCCTAAGTCTGAAATCACGATACGAAGCTATCGAAGCCATAAAAACACAGTTCTGGGGTCGTTTTCACAAAAGTCATAGTCTGGTCAATATTTTCTAATTTAAACTTCTACGTCAACAATCAAGGGTCCAAATCAACCCGAAAGCTTTCCAGAACAAAACTAACCAACACCGCAAGTCTTAAAATCATAAACACACATGTGTGAAGCATAAAAATGGGTTACGTGGCGCAATTAGACAAAATGACCAATCGGGTCATTACAAGATGTTTATATAATATCCCACAAAATACATGCATGGTGCATTAAGCACCCAATCAAGAAATCTCTTCATCGGTATCACAACACATACTTCAAGAAAAGATTCATCCTCTGAGGAACCCACTTTCATTAAGAATGAAAGTGCTTACCCACTTAACCAAATTGAACTAGAATTATGGCATCCCAACCCTCAAGAGGTAGCTAAGTAAGTACTATGAGTTCATTCTTACAAATACCAGATCCTTCTTATTTAGAACCCACAAATATAAGAACACCCAGTCACATGTAACACACATTACAGTGTGGACTACCAAAATAATCTCACAAGAATAGATCACACATCCAGCAAAATACAGATGAATTTTCAACCTTTTGATCCACAAATTTATACTCCCTCCGTTCCAATTTATGTGAACCTGTTTGACTGCGCACGGAGTTTAAGAAAAGAGAGAAGACTTTTGAGCTTGTAGTATAAAATGAGGCACATATATTTTGTGTGGCAATAAATCATTGCATATAGATAAATAATTTTCAAATAAGGAAATGATTCATTCTTACTAGCATAGAGTAAAACAAAAATAGGTTCATATAAATTGAAACGGAGGGAGAAATTATTATGACTTTCAGGCAACATGGATGAATTCTTTCACCTTCCAAATTTAACTCGGAAAACATATTCATAGTTTATATCCTTTGGGATAAGCAATGAGCCTCTAAATTTCCTCACTAGTTTATGCATCAATGATGGTCTGCTTATGGTCATACGGTTAAAACTCTCCCTTCATCAGTAAAAGAAGGACATGACTATTTTTGTCACAGGTTTTTCGGTGAGCAACAACTACCCAAATCCTCCGATTTTTTCATAGATTTCACATTCCATGGATCTACTCTCAGAAAATTTCCTTCCACAAACCAGATGGATACAAAGAACTACTGTGGTTAGTCCTCCAAGGCCACTGCAAGTTCTATAAAAATTGGGATATGTCTGAAGTCTATGTTCCTGCAATAGAAAAGTTTATTTTAGCCAAAATATCAAGATACAAAATCCAAGTCAACAATATCAGACATCTTCAGTTGAAAAATCATCATCAGAAGTAGAATAAGACCCTGATGATGATTATTTAGGAAAATAATCAAAGATTACATCACCATGACGACATATTGATATCATCAAAGCTAACATCACTCGTAACATCAACAAGCATTTACTCCCCTATATCCATGACATTAGAAAATACTATCATATTTTTAGTTTTTTTTTGCTATAAACAGCCTCGTCACCTATAAGATACACACCACACTACTACTTCATAAGAAATTCTCACCATCTCTCTCAAGAATTGGTCATATCTTACTCCCTTTAGCTTACTGCTATATGTTTTTTTTACTTGTAATATCAAATATTCAGTTTGAATAATGATTTTTAATCAAGTTTATATTTATACATTACTAGTGCATTATGGTTGGCTAAGCCGCCAAATTGATTTTGTTGTATTGCATTTATATGGTTGGCTCTAACGCCTAACTTAATTATTGCACTCTAACTATATGTTCTTCGGGTTTAATTATATTGTTGTCACTTGATTCATTTCCTTACTTCTCCTTAATTCTTCCCCTAATATTTTAGGGGTTTCGCTTCCAGTCCCCTAAGCTCTAACCAATTCTTAGGATTTCTTATGAAGTGATAGTGTAGTGTGTGTCTTACACGTGATTGGGGAGAGGTGGGAGATACTTATAGCAAGAACTAAACAAAGATAGCATTTCCAAATGTCAAGGACGATTTCACTAGGAGTAAATGCTTGTTGATGTCAGCTGTGGTGATGTTAATATGTTGTCAAGCTGATGTAATCTCCGATTAGTTTCCTAGAAAATCATATCAAGGTCTTCTTTTTTTTATGATGAGGATTTTTCAGATGAAAATGCTCGGCATTGTTGACTTGGAATTTTTGTCTTGATTTGTTGAAGAATTTTATTCATTTGCTAGATAAAATCTAGCTTGCAGTTGGAGCTGGCTAGTTCTGCAATTGCAACATATTTTTGCTGTAAAAATAAAATTTGGGCAAAATCAATTAGATCAAGATATTTTGGATTGGCTAAAAATCACTTTTCTATTGCTGAAACATAGGCTTCAGACGAATCCTAATTTTTATACCACTTGCAGTGGCCTTGGAGGGCTAACCACGATAGTTCTTTGTGTCCTTTTAGTTTGTGAAAGGAAAATTTCTATGAGTAGATTCACGGGATGTGAAATATATGAGAAAATTAGAGGAGTATGGATATTTGTTGCTCACTAGAAAATATGTGGAAAAAATAGTCATATTATAGAAGTCATACATCTTTTTCCAATCTTGTTATGGCGTTGAGCCACACAGTATCCTCACATTATGTGGTTGCTAAAAGCACCACACAAAAATCAGTGGAGGCTAAAAGCTCCATTGCACGCACTTAATGTTTATCCAACATCCCACAAAACACAAGCACCATCCATTCGACACCCAATCAGGCACTTTATTCACCAGTGCTACAACCTATTTCTTCAAGTAAAGGTTCCTCTTTCGAGTAACACACTTACAGTTAGAATGAATGAGTTTACTAGTTATCCAAATTGAATTAGAATTCAGTTATCCGAACCCTCAAGAGGTATCTAAGAAAAAAAATATCCCTTCAGCCAATTTCATACAAAAGAGTCCGAGTTATACCCAAAAATACTATGAGTTCATTCTCACAGACAACAATTCCTACTAATTCAAACCCCACAAAGATAAGTAGATCCAGTCACATGTCACACATACTACGGTGCGGATTAAAAAAATAATTTCACTCACATCCATCAAAATGCAAAAGACTTTTCCAACCTTTGATCTACAAATTTATAATTATTATGGCTATCATGCATGACAGATGAATGCTTTCACCTTCCAAAACTAACTCGAAAATTATTCATAGTTTATCCTGTGACGTAACAATTAGCCTCCGAATTTCCTTGGTGGTTTATGCATCAATGGTGGCTTGCTTATATTCATAAGGTTAAAATTCTCCCTTCACCAATAAAAGAAGGATATTACTATATTTGCCACAGGTTTTCTAGTGAGCAACTGTAGCGACCCGACAAGTTATTTTGACTATTTTAGCCCTGATCCCCCTATTTATTTCCTTCTGTATGTTATATTGTGGTTATGTAACTTGTTGGGGTATTTGGTTTTGGTTTCACGTGAGTTTCAAAGTGAAATGGGACACATAGTCCCTAAGTTGGAAGTTTACGTTGTAAGAGTTGACTGTAGTTTGACTTTTGTGTAGATGACTGTAGAATGAAGTTTTGTCGGTTTCATAATTTTTTACTTGTGTGCAAAATTTGAAGTCAATCAGAGTTGTTTTGGTATGAGTCAGCATTGGTTTTGAAATTTGAATGTTCATAGTTTCATAGGCTTGAATTGGGTTGCAATTCGTTGAATCCATGTGGTTTGATGTGATATTTGGACTTAAGTAGATCCGTTATACGTTTTGTAACTTGTTGGTATAATCGACAAGATATCGGAGCCCCGGGTGTGAAACGGATTGAATCCGGAATAACTTTTAGACTTGTGATATTGATGAAGTTCTAACCATCTGGTGTCATCGCACCTGCGGATGAATTAGCCGCAGGTGCGGGCTTGCAAAATCGAGCAGTTGATCGTAGATGCAAAGCTAGATTTATCCGGCTGGGATCACAAGTGCGAGTTGTTATCCACATCTGCGATTTTGCAGGTGCGAGGAAATGGCCGCAGATGCAGAAGGGGCAAGCTTAATCGGTCATCGCAGAAGCAAAGAGTTCTCCACAGGCATGCACTTTCGATAGTTTTTCCACAGGTGTGACCCTAAGATCGCAGAAACGGATTTGCTGGGCAGAAAATAGGAAATTTTGAGGGGATCAAGGTAGATACGAAGAAGATTGAAGCAGTTCAGAGTTGGCCTAGACCATCTTCACCTGCTGAGATCCGAAGTTTTCATGGTTTGGCAGGGTATTACCATCATTTTGTAGAGGGTTTCTTAACTACTGGTGCACCTATTACCAGATTAACCCAGAAGGGTTCTCTGTTCAGGTGGACTGACGAGTGTGAGGAGAGCTTTCAAAAGTTCAAGACAACTTTGACTACAGCCCCAGTATTGGTGTTGCCTTCGGGTTCGGGATCTTATACTGTATACTGTGATGCGTCGCATATTAGTCTCTGCGCGGTGTTGATGCAAGACGGTAGTGTGATTGCCGATGCGTCTTGACACGTGAAGGTGCATTAGAAGAACTATCATGTCCAGGACCTCGAGTTAGCAGCTATTATTCATGCCTTGAAGATTTGGCGCCATTATTTGTACGTGTCCCTTGTGAGGTCTACACCAACCACACGAGTCTCCTTTCGAACTGCTGCTAAATCCATGGGCAGGCAAGAGAGAACCAGGCTGATCTGTTCAACTAGAAGGATCTTAACTTGCGGTAACGGACATGGATAGAGTTTCTTAAGGACTATGATATCACAATTTTGTATCATCCCGAGAAGGCCAATGTGGCGGCTGATCCCTTGAGTCGCAAGGTGGGGAGCTTGGGCAGTTTAGCATATCTACCGATAGCAGGGAGGCCATTAACATTGAACATTCAGTCCTTGGCCAACTAGTTTGTTAGATTGGATTTTTCGAAGTCGAGTCAAGTCTTGGCTTGTGTTGTTTCTCGATCATCTCTTTATGATCGTATCATAGAGCGTTAGTTTGACGACCCCTATTTTCTTTTCTTGAAGGACACGGTTCAGCACGGCAATGCCAAGGAGGTCACTATTAGGGATGGTGTTGTGTTATGGATGCAGGGCAGGAGGCTATATGTGCCCAATTAAATGGTTTGTGTGAGTTAATTTTTCAGGAGGCCCACAGTTCGCGGTACTCCTTTCAGGAGTCGGTATCCATTTTGGATAGACAGGTCCAAAAGTTGAGTTCGAAGAACATTGCTTCAATGAAGGTTCAGTGGAGGGTCAACCAGTCGAGTAGGTGACTTGGGAGACGAACATGATATGCGTAGCCGTTATCCTCATCTTTTCACCAATTTAGGTATGTCTCTATACTCGTTCGAGGGAAAATATTTTTAAGAGAGGGAGGATGTAATGATCCGGCTGGTTGTTTTGAGTATTTTAGCCACAATATCCTATTTATTGCCTTCTCTATGTTATGTTGTGGTTATGTAGCTTTCCGGGGGTGTTTGGTTTTGGTTTTGGGTGAGTTTCAGAGTGAAATGGGACACAAAGTCCCTAAGTTGGAGGTTTAAGTTGTAAGAGTTTATCGTTGTTTGACTTTTGTGTAGACGACTCCGGAATGGAATTTTGTTGTTCCAATAGTTCTGTATGGTGATTTTGGAGTTAGCAGCGTGTCTGGATGTTGATTTGGAGGTCCGTAGGTCGTTTCAGCGTGAATTAGTGAAAGTTGAAAGTTGAAGGTTTGGAAGATTTGGGAAGTCGAGATTTGACTTTATTGATATCGGGGTCGGATCACGATTCCGAAAGTTATAGGTCTGTAATGTCATTTTGACTTGTGTGAAAAATTTGAAGTCAATCGGAGTTATTTTGGTATGAGTCGGCATTGGATTCAGAATTTAGAAGTTCATAGTTTCATAGGCTTGAATTTGGGTTGCGATTCGTAGAATTGATGTTGTTTGATGTGATTTTTGTCCTTGAGTAGGTTCGTTACGTGTTTTGGAACTTGTTGGTATATTCTAGCAGGGTCCCAGGGGGCCCGGGTGTGAAACAAATAAAATACGGAACAATTTTTGAACTTTTGCTATTGCCGAAGTTCCATCCTTTTGGTGTCATTGCACCTACGGAGGGTTTATCCACAGGAGAAAACTCATAAAAAGGGAGCACTTGATCGTAGAAGCGAAGCTGGATTTGCCCAGTTGGGATCGTGGGAGCGAGGAGTTATCCACATATGCGAGTGCGGATTTGCTGGGCAAAAAATATGAAATTTCGAGGGTTTGTTTCATAATCCATTTTTGAACATAGAGAGCTCATTGTGAGGCGATTTTTCGAGAGAGTTTCAAGCAAAACATTGGGGTAAGAATTCCTAACTCGATTTTGGTTAAATTACACGAATCTATTGTTATTTTCACCATTAAAGTAGTGTTTTGGAGTTGGAAATTTGGGACAGATTTGTGAAACTTCTTAGGCTAAAATTTGGGGATTTGAAAGGCGATTTGAGGTCGGATTTGAGTCATTCTTGTATGGTTGGTGTCGCGCTCCCCCCCCCCCTTTTTTCCCCCGAGCGCTCCTTTCAGGGCCCGGTTGAAAGGGGTTTACGACATAAGTTGAGACAACTTGTTCCTTTGGGGGGAAGCGATTTGCATATTTTTAAGAGTCGCCACCTAACGATTTCAACGGTGCGTTAGGGAACCTAAGAGGTTCAATTACAACTACATTACTAACCAGAGATTGGGTAAGCGCTTGAAATTATCCTAAGGGGAAGGTGTTAGGCACCCCTGAGGATCCACAACTGTGGTTCCCGGCCAAATGGTTTCTGTGAATTTGTACGGCTTAGCAACAAACAAATCAAGGCTCAAATAAGAATGGATTTAAGTCTTAAGCATGCAGATGTTTGAAACCAATAAAGAAAATTAGCTTTTGAAAGGATTACAATATGAGCGTATAAAAGGTATCCTAGGTTTATAATAATATGGATCACATCAATGCAACACCCGGTAATCACTCCTCGAAGAGGGACTACACGTGGTATAAGCGCATCGATCATCATATCCATATTCTACCCTTTCCCACCATGTGAAAATAACTAAATCGAGTGTTGGTCTCGACCTCTATTGCATGTTGTTACCCGTCCCTTCCTATCAGTCCCAGAGGAAATTAGGAGTCCTATCCTAAAGGAGGTGCTAGGCAGACCCTCAGGTTTTAAAGGTGAAAATACTAAGGCGATATATAATGAACAAGTAGAACTGCAGATAAAGGGGGTAGCACATAAACAGAAAAGGGCTCAAAGACCTCCACAAACAATGCACATAAACAACATGTCTCATACACAATTAAGGTCCATATTCAGGTTCATATCCTAAGCATGATATCTAAGTGATAACACAGAGACAGATTTATTGCATAACTCAGAGAGGAAGTCTTAATCAGGCTTGCTTACTGGTTTTAAGCATGCGGACAGTTTAATACTAATCACCAAGGACAGTTCTGGTTTTATTTTTTTAAGTTGATTACCTGAGGCTTGCCTAGGTGTAGGATAACATGCAACAGTTATTAAGATTTGTTAACGACTCTAGGTTGTTTATAGCTAATAATATTCAATTCTAGGTGTTGAAGATGTGCAAGGACTAATTACCAGTTGTTTAGAACATGGGACTGTTTTAGATATATGTATTTAGACTAAGTGAAGTTAAATGAGTACGATCCTATAGCATGATGTCTAATGCATCACGATGCATAGTAACCTAAACAGGATTTCTAAATGCACATAAAATCACAACATTATGCACTGTTTCAGGAATAGCAAGAGTACAGCCTGTTAATGTTACTTACCTTGAAACATGATCTCTAAGTGCGCAGGCGTGGTGAGACATGATTGCAGTTTATTTATCCTAGGACAGGACTTCTAATGAAGTTTTAGAACATGTTTACATGGACCACGTAATAGCAGTTTATTTTATTGTTATTATCTATCCTATAGGCAGGATTTCTAAGCGTAGATGAGATGTGAATAAAATACACATAAATCCTAAGTAGCATGATATCTAATGCATGGACACATGAACCTACACAAGATCTCTATTGCATAGATAGGGAATAAAAAACCTAAGCATGGTTTCTACCCTTGTAATAGCTAGGCATGCATAGTTACCCCTCCCATTTCACTATCCAGCCCTAGAATTATTTACAAATTATTACAGACCAAGGATTATGAATTACACAACCAGAAATGAAAAATGAGAAGTTATTCTATAGGGAGCCTTCAATTAGGCACAAATCCTCTAAACCTCATTGCCATATGGTATTCATAGCCTTTTCACAGTCCGTGTGTGTCAAAGTTCCCTAAGGACCTCAAGGGCTCCCGGGAAACGCCCACACCCAGACTTAGTAACCAGGAGTTAAACATGTGCAGCGTGGAAGTACCAGCCTCAGTGTGTCAGAGTTCAGAGGGAACTCAAGGTCCCAAAGCAGTTCTCACACTGAGGGGGCAGAACTTAAAGGTCTAGGAATCAAGTGAAGTGTAGGAGATAGATTTGAAAAGGTTTTGACACAAAACAACACTGGATTGATTCAGTAAATAAAGAGGTTTTCTGAAAAAGTTTTGATCAGTAATGAAACAACTTGAATATAATGTAAACATCTTTGGAAAGCAGCAAACAACTTACATAGATTCAGCACATTCAAACATAGAGTTCACTCAGGGACAATGGGGATTGGGGACACATAGAAACAGATTAGCAGTAGAGAAGTGTTAGAGTGTCACAGACTAGTATTGAGTTTGACCAGTCAACAACACAGTTAGTTACCAAGAATTTATGCCAAGATCTAAACATAATCAGGTTCGAGGGAGTACTGGGAGAGGGTAGGACATAATTACACATAGGTTTACGAAACACATGTTAAGTAACATACAAGGCAATTACAGTATCCTAGGGATTGCATGCTGAGGCTATAAGGGAGGAGATGCCCAGAACCAAACAACATAATATGTGAAACTAGTTGCAAGTAGGACAACATAACCATAAGTAAAAGGAAACCAGAAGCAGGATGCATCGTAATAACCAGAGAAACATGTTGTTTTGGAGACTTTAAATATAAATTGGAAAACATACCAGTTGAAGACAGCAAATACAGAATAAGAGGCAGGTAGAATAGCTAGTCTTGGCTTACAGTCGACTAGCAATAGCAAACAATCGAGAGAAGAATAGTAGATTGTGTGTGTGTGAGCAAGGGAGAATAGAGCAAGGTCTATGTTCGTCCCTTATGCTAATGAGAGCAGAGGCATTTATAGTCTTAAACAGGCCAGAGAGATAAGGTAGGAAACAATAATTTAGCAAAGTTTTAGGAAGAACCTCAAGCGGAATCAATTAAAGAACCGGACTCCCTTTAATTAGGGAGTCATATTTCAAATGGATACAAGTCATATTAAACAAGTAAAGGAATCAATCACAAGACTGATTTTACCATAGTAAAAGCATGTGGCATATAATAAGGACTGGATACAGAATATTTAAAATAAGGAAAGTATATGTCAAGTAATTAACAGTGTGTTTGTGCACATAAATAGGGTGGGGTACAATTTTAATTCCGAAAAATTGGTTCAGAGAATTACGCATGAGATTGAAAAATTACAAGGGTCAATACTAACTAAGGAAGTCATCACACAATCAAGGAAATAATTCAAAATTCCGTAGAGAGCTATCAGGAGAATACACGGAGTCACAGATTCAAAGAAGATATTACAGCTTTACGAGAAATGCTCAGCACTAGTAATCAATAAAATGAATAATCAGACTTACTAGTCGATAAATAGCATGTGTTGAACAAAAGTGAGAGAAACCCTAAGCAAGTAGCTAAAAGGGCAGTGGAGATTCAGAAAACCTTAAAAACAAATCAGGGCAAGAAGCATAGAACACATAGGGCATTCGTAAAAAATCGAGAAAATTCATGCAAACAACATTGCAAACAGATTCAAACCTTCAAATCGAACCCAGAAGTATTACGGTTTCTTAACTAAAATGGCTCAAACAAAAGAAAAGACTCAGTTGACATTTAAACATGCTCAAAATCGTAAAGTAATTGTTGGAAATCCAAAGAAATCATTTTGCAAAAAAGGTTTTGAAACCCTAGTATGAAAAAGGAGGAAATCGTTCAAGAGATGGGAGATTCTTTAAAGAAAACACAGAAAAACCTCATCGTATGCATAGATCTATTACAGATCTAAAAGAATCGGAAGATTCAGAAGTTAGGGTTTGAAGGGTGAACCCAGAGATGAAGATACCGACCTAGAAACCCATAGGTTTGGGCCAAAGATGGAAAGATCTTACTCATAATCGAGCCCTGGAGGTCTGAAGCAAGCAGAAACAGACCATAGGTGTTAGGAGACTGGTCCTCGTCCTTTGAGGGCCTTAGGGATAGCATTACCGGTATGAAGGAACCATAGGAGGCAGGAGGATGATGATGGCTTCATGGTCTCCGGCAAAGAGACAGCCGGAGAAAACGAAGAGGTTCATCAGAGCCATAGGGACAGGAAGTCTCTAGAAGAGACTTAGAGAGATCGAGAGAGAGAGAGAGAGTAGAGATATAGAGAGACCGAGTGAATGAGGGGTCGGGGGAGGGGATATGTCTAGGTTTAATTAAGGAAGGTCGTTTTTGGGTCGTTGATCAAGTTTGATCAACAACCAGGATTTGTTCTGACGTTGGGTCGGGTAAATTTAGGTTTGGGGTTGGGTATTGAGTTATGTAATTGGGCTAGTTTCAATTGGGTTGGGGTTAAGTTAAATTATGCTATAATTTAAATAGGCAAGGGCTAAATGTTAAATACTCGATTAAATAGATAAATAATTAATAAAAAAGCTAATAATTACATAAAATTAAATTAATGATAAATAGATGCAATTAAGGTGATTACTAGTGTTTAAAATATAAAATGAATAATTATTGAATTAAAATAGTATAAAATGCATAACTAGGCTATAATTGCAAATTTATTGTAATTATGGTCAAATAATGCCAAATTGGCTAATATGTGAAATGATAAAATCCTAATAGGATTAAAAATGATATATTGAGCTGGGAAAATTTTTGAAATTACTTATAATACAATTTATGAATAATTATTGAATATAAAATACTGAATAAATTGGAAAAGAATTTAATAAAAATATGAAAAATTACGGAAAAATATCAGTTATTATAAAGAGTGATTTTGAAGGTATATATGCAAATTTTAAAATAGTTTGAGGAAAAATTGGGTGTCAATAGCTGCCCCTCTTTACCCGGGAAGGGTGAAAGAGTTGTTGGGTAAAGATATGATGGCCAATTTTGACCGAGTGAAAATATCTTGAAAGGTTCAGGCCGCACCCTGATTTTTGAGCTGCCTACATATCCTTGGTTTTACAAGAATCAGGCCGTATGTAGTTCAGGAGCCATTGGCGAAGCATACCGATGGAGCTTTTAGAATAACGGACGCAACATATAGGGTTGATTGAATAAACGGCTTACGAGGTAATTAGGAGAACTGGAGCGGGACCGCGGCTGCAATGATGGTTGTTGCTTGTCGGGTTACCTGCAAATGAGTAATACAAGCATATCGTGCATAATTTAAACATGATGCAAATTCTCGTTGGACTATGGATGTCATCTTTGGACGGTTAAGGATGACGTCTTTAGACCATGATGTCCTGGGCCATGAATTTCTTAATGCAGGATTCGCAGGGCGTGAAATGATATTTTCGGGCCATGAAGATGGTGCTTCCGCACCATGATGCCTTTGAATAATGATATGCAAACTGATAAAAGAGGTCCTTAGGCCATGACGTGGTGTTCTCGGGCCATGAAGATGGTGCCTCCGAACGATGACACCTTTGGATAAGTTGGTGATATTTCAGCCCATGAAGATGCAATAGTATGGTGCTGACAAGACGGAGCTTAGTCTTGCAAATTAAAGGGGCAGAGCTTAACCCAAAAGGAAAGCGCAGTAAATAATGCTAGAGGCATTGGTTGCTTTTGAGAAGTAAATGGGAGGCAGCGTTTAGCCTCAGAAGGAAGAAAGGTAGCCTTATGCAATATACGAATGCAGATGGAGGTAGCATTTAACCTCGGAAGGTAGAATGGTAGCCTTATGCAATATGCGAATGCAGATGGAGGTAGAGTTTAACCTCGGAAGGTAGAATGGTAGCCTTATGCAAGATGTGAATGCAAATAGAGGTAGCGTTTAACCTCAGAAGGCAGAACAGTAGACTTATGCATGATGTGAATGAAGATGGAGGTAGCGTTTAACCTTGGAAGGTAGAAAGGTAACCTTATGCAAGATGCGAATGCAGATGTAGACATCGTTTAGTCTCGGAAGGCAAAAAGGTATCCTTATGCAATATGCGAATGCAGATGGAGACAACGTTTAGTCTCGGAAGGCAGAAAGGTAGCCTTATGCAATATGCGAATGCAGATGGAGACAACGTTTAGTCTCGGAAGGCAGAAAAGTAGCCTTATTCAAGATGCGAATGCAGATGGAGGTAGCGTTTAACCTCGGAAGGCAGAATGGTAGCCTTATGTAAGATGCAAATGCAGATGGAGACAACGTTTAGTCTCGGAAGGCAGAATGGTAGCCTTATGAAAGATTAAGGAAGGACAACATAAATTCTTAGCTGGTGTTAAATCGCAGTAGAGCATTGTGATAATGAAGCATCGTTTGTGCTGATAATAAATGTTGGCATGTGCAACGAGTTTGAGGAACGATGTCTATCCTTCGAGCGGATAATATGTTTTGGGGCTTTTGCAATTTTATTCGTGCATCCAAAGAAAGATCGTGAATTTTGTAAAGAGGGAAGGTTAGTCCGCATTCCCGCTGGCTCTTCTTTGCTCGTTTGCTTGATCATGATGATATTGTCTGTATCATTGGGGTAGCGTTCGCTAAACAAGTTGTTTCAGAAAAATAAATATACATGATTTTGTAAAAGTATAATATATAATCTAAAATAGTTTTAGATGAACCAACGACGTGACACGGCTCGAGAAATTGCAACCTATCATGCTGCGGAATTTTGAGGGTCCTCAAAATTCTGCCCCAATTTGCTGGGTGGACGCCTCTGACTGTTGCTCGTGCGGTGATTGGCTGAACTTGCTTCAGAATTTTAAAGGACCTCCTCAAAATTCTACCCCAGTTGGCTGGGTGAATGCTTGTGGACTGCTGCTCGCTTCATAATTTTGAGGGTCCTCCTCAAAATTCTGCCCCAGTTTCCAATTGTGGGGAAAAATAGATTTTTAATGAATTGTGACCGAACCCATAGGGCTGCCTACGTATCCCCTCTTAAACGAGAATCAAGTCAGGCGTAGTTCAATTTACATCACTGAGAAACAATAAAGATTATACATAGTAGCGCTTGACTGCATCTGAATTGATCGGTTTCGGACAAACTTCTCCGTACATTTCTGCAAGTATGAGTGCTCCTCCTGTCAGCACTCTATGAACCATGTACGGACCTTGCCAGTTGGGAGAGAACTTCCCCTTGGCTTCATCTTGATGCGGAAAGATTTTCTTTAAAACCAGCTGCCCTGGTGTGAATCGTCTCGGCTTGACTTTCTTGTAGAAGGCCCTGGCCATTCTGTTCTGATATAGTTGACCATGACATACTGCATTCATTCTCTTCCCTTCTATGAGGGCTAGTTTCACATAATGGCTCCTTACCCACTCTGCATCGCTGAGCTCAGCTTCCTGTATAATTCTTAGAGATGGAATCTCCACTTTGGAATGAATAACAACCTCTGTACCATAAACTAGCATATCGGGAGTTTCCCCTGTTGATGTGCAGACAGTGGTGCGGTATCCCAATAAAGCGAATGATAACTTTTCATGCCACTGCTTGTCCCTTTATATCGTCTTCCTTAGTATCTTCTTGATGTTTTTGTTAGAGGCCTGTGCGGCTCCATTGATCTGAGGTCTGTATGCTGTGGAATTTTTGTGTTTGATCTTGAGAGTTTCACACATAGCTTTCATCAAGTCACTGTTGAGATTTGAACCATTATCGGTGATGATTGACTAGGGAACTCCGAACCGACAAACAATGCGATCACGGACAAATTCGGCCACGACTTTCTTAGTAACTTCTTTGTAGGAGGCCGCTTCGACCCATTTAGTGAAGTAATCAATGGCGACCAAAATGAACCTGTGGCCATTGGAGGCGGCAGGCTCGATTGGTCCAATAACGTCCATACCCCAAGCGGCGAACGACCATGGTGAGCTGGTTGCATTGAGCTCACTTGGAGGAACCTTTATCATATCCCCATGTATCTGGCAGTGGTGGCACTTCCGAACATACTGGATGCAATCCATTTCCATAGTCATCAAAAAGTAACCAGCTCGGAGTATCTTCTTTGCTAGAACAAAACTGTTCATATGTGGGCCACAGGTCCCAGCATGAATTTCTTCCAGCAATTTTGATGCTTCTTTTGCATCAACACACCTTAATAACCCCAAATCGGGAGTCCTCCTATACAGGATTCCTCCGCTATGAAAGAAATTGTTGGACAATCTCCGAAGTGTGTGTTTCCGAGTGGAATTTGCAAGCTCGGGGTATTCTCCTTTTGCCAAGTACTCATCGATGTCATGAAACCAAGGATTTCCGTCTGCTTCTTCTTCGATATGGGCACATTAAGTTGGCTGATTATGGATCTTGATGGGAATAGGTTCAATGAATTCTTGTCCGGATGCTGGATCATTGAGGAAAAAGTAGCTAATGTGTCGGCAAACTCATTCTGGATTCTAGGGACGTGCCGAAACTCTATCTTTGTGAACCTCTTTCTTAATTCATGTACGTGGTGCAGATACGGGAGTATCTTGGAATTCTTTGTTTCCCATTCTCCTTGTATCTGATGTACCAATAAGTCTGAATCACTGATCACCAACAGTTCCTGGACGTTCATATAAACGGCCATATTGATCCCCAAAACGCAGGCTTCATATTCGGCCATATTGTTGGTGCAAAGGAACCTGAGTTTGGCAGATATCGGATAATGCTGACCGGTCTCTGATACTAGGACTGCTCCAATACCGACTCCCTTGAAGTTTGCCACTCTATCGAAGAACAACCTCCAAACATCATAGTATTCTGCAATGTCTTCTCCTATGAATGATACCTCCTCATCAGGAAAATATGTTTTCAGGGGTTCGTATCCTCCGTCTACGGGATTCTCAGCAAGATGGTCTTCCAGAGCTTGTCCTTTAACTGCCTTCTGAGTCATGTAAACAATGTCGAATTCGCTTAGCAGGATTTGCCACTTGGCTAGCTTGCTATTGGGCATGGGCTTCTGAAATATGGACCTTAATGGATCCATCCTTGATATGAGATATGTTGTGTACGCACAGAAGTAATGCCTCAGCTTTTGGGCAACCCAAGTTAGAGCACAACAGGTACTCTCCAATAGGGAATACCGGGCCTCAAATGGAGTGAACTTCTTGCTGAGGTAATAAATAGCTTGTTCCTTCCTTCCCGTTTCATCATGTTGCCCCCGAACACAGCCGAAAGCTCCATCTAACACGGCAAGATAGAGTAACAGTGGTCTGCCTGGATCGGACGGCACTAGGACTGGCGGTGTTGACAAATATTCCTTGATTCTGTCGAAAGACTTTTTACAATCATCGGTCCACTTGGTCGCATCGTCCTTCTTCATCATCTTAAATATTGGCTCACAGATGATTGTAGACTGTGCTATAAACCGGCTGATGTAATTAAGCCTCCCCAATAAACTCATCACATCTTTCTTGTTCCTTGGTGGTGGTAGTTATTGAATGGCTTTGACTTTTGACGGATCCAATTCTATTCCCTGGCGGCTTACAATAAACCCCAGTAACTTCCCAGCACGAACCCCGAATGCACACTTCGCGGGGTTTAGTTTCAAATTGTATTTTCGCAATCTATTGAAGAACTTCCTCAAATTCTCCATGTGATCAGGATCTTTCTTTGATTTGATAATGACATCATCCACGTAGGCCTCGATCTCCTTGTGAATCATGTCATGGAATATGGTGGTCATGGACCTCATGTAGGTGGCCCCTGCATTCTTTAGGCCGAATGGCGTCATCTTGTAAAAATACACTCCCCACGGCATGATGAACACCGTTTTCTCAGCAGCTTCCTCATCCATACAAATCTGGTGATAACCGGCGAAGCAATCCACGAAGGACTGCAATTCATGCTTGGCGCAGTTGTCAATCAGAATGTGTATATTTGGTAAGGGAATTCGTCTTTTGGACTAGCCCGGTTGAATCCCGGTAGTCGACACAAACTCTGACCTCCCCATCCTTCTTTGGCACAGGTACAATGTTGGCTAACCATGTCGGGTACTCCACTACCCGGAGAACTTTGGCGTTGATCTGCTTGGTAACTTCTTCTTTGATTTTCAAACTCATGTCAGGTTTGAACTTTCTGGGCTTTTGCTTCACCGGTGGACACGTTGGATTGGTTAGCAGTTTGTGAGCCACAATAGACGTACTTAGACCAGTCATGTCATCATAAGACCATGCAAATACATCCTCATACTCTTTTAAAAACTCTGTGTATTCTTTCTTTTCTGATGGTGATAAATGAATGCTGATGCGAGTCTCCGTGACGTTTTCTGAATCTCCTAGGTTGATCACTTCGGTCTTGTCCAGGTTAGACCTAGGTCTGTTCTCAAAGTTCTCAACTTCATTGACAATCTCGTCAGGTATGTCGTCTTCGTCTGAATCAATGTCCGTTTGTAGTGTTGTCTCATTGCAAGTCACAGTCATCGGTTCATCAAGACAAGTAATAGTAATGTTGTATAAATAAAGTAATGAGAGTAAACAATAGCAATAAATATCAGATTTGTAATAGAAATTTAGAAGATTCTTTGATGAATTGAATAACTTTAAATAATGCTTGTTTTAGACTTGCAAAGTGCAGGAAAAGGAAAATCATTTAGTAAATAAAACATTAAATAATGCTTGTTTTAAACTTGCTACCCCGAGGCTCGTCGGGCTTTGGTCGTCTTGATAGACCAGTTCTTGAGATATGTCCCCTTGCTTACAGTTTGTACAGAAGGGCCTTCCTCCCCCTCCTCTTTGAGAACAACATAGCAATCCATATCCTCGTCCTCTAGGAACAAACTCCTCATTGCTGCAAGTGCTTCTTCTTCGTCTGATCTGTAAATAATGTCGGCCTCCTTGAAAGTCTACTCAAGATGAGGTATCATCTACTCCAAAGGCTAATTGAGACCGTGCCAAGGTGGCGAACATTCATTGAATTCCTGCCAAGTGTACTCGTAACCCAGACCGAAAGTGGTACCATGTTTCTTGAATTTTATGGGCTTTGTGATCCCTTGGAAGTTCTTACCGAGCCCTTTGCCTGGCTCATATCCTCTCCAGTTCAGGATGCTCTCAATCTTGCTATCCCATTACTTGTCCTTGTCGATAGCATTGACCCGCTCAATGTGGTGGTAAGTTCCACCGCCTATCTTCCTTGTGATGAAATGATCTTCGCATTGCACGGTGATGTGCAGTGCTTTGTTGTGCCCCAATCCTTCAGGTGGTAGCTCGTCCTCATGAAAAGTGATTTTATGACTCTCCAGTACCTGGCCTACCATATTGTCCATTTCCCCGCTAGTGATGATGTTTGGCACATATGCTTCACTCAACACTTTCAACAAAGCATTTCTGTGTGTTTCAGAATTATGTAGCAAAGAGAGGATGGATATCTGTGTCGGTGTCTTGTCCAGCTGGTCGTTAACTGAATACTCCTTAGCCTGTACCTTTCTCCAAAGGTCATCGAGACGTGTTTTGATAAGGGGAGGCCGGTTGGTAGCCCACTTTCTTGATTTGGCCAGATGCTCAAGGGTGTAGACCGTACCAGTTCTCGTCATACCCTGTGTTGCAATAGCTTCCTCAGACCTGACCTTGCCTTTCCTTCTTGCCTCGGTTGTGTAGTCCCAAGGGATGGCGTTTGAATAGAAAGGTGGCGTGGTTGACATTGCCACCGAAATTGGTGCGGCCATCCTTACTTCAAACGGAATCTGTGTTCGGGGTGGCAAGACTGCGACCTCGAATGGTGCCAGTACATTTGCTGGAGATACAAACTCAACTTCAATTGGCACTAGTGACTTTGCAGGTGGCGCTGCTTCAAACTCAAATGGTATAGACATATTCACCTCAGCGTCCTCAGATGGTTGACTCTGGACTATGATCGGTTTGAGAGTGACTGCAGGTTTCTTTAGGTCATCGCCTTCTGCGATCAACCCGATTGATCCATCGGGATCCCAATCATCTTCTATTTCAATCATATGGATACCTCCACATTTATGGTATGGAAAAGGATTGTTGCGGACATTTGGAGCGGGGTCTTTTGCCACAATAATCTTGTTATCAGTGAGAGCCTGTATTTTGTCCTTCAGAGAGTGGCATTCTTCGATGGTATGTCCTTTCATGCCGGAATGGTATGCACATGATTTGTTTGGGTTAACCCACTGAGAAGGGTTCTCAGGGGTGGCAGCATTGATAGATGTGATGTAACCGGTAGCTTTGAGCTTCTCATACAGCTGGTCAATGGGCTCGGCTATGGCAGTATATTGCTTTGGAGGGCGGCGATCAAAATTGGGACGAGGTCTATGGAATTTTTGGCATGCAGGGGGTGATTGGTAATGGGATGGTTGGGAATTATAAGTGTGGTAGATAGGAGCGGGTTTTGAGTATATGGGTGAAGCAAGTTGATATGTGGGTGGCGGAGATTGGTAGGTGGGCGGTGGAGCTTGGTAGGAAGGTGGTGGAGCTTGGTAGTTCAGTGAGGGAGCTTGGTAGTTTGGTGAGGGATGGTAGGAAGGTGGTGGAGCTTGGTATGTGAGTGGAGGTGTTGGATAAGCTTGGTATTTGAATGGGGACTTGGCTCTTTGTGCAATCATTACGGCTCCCACGTCTCTCTTCTTAGACATACCACCGGACTGTAAAGCCTTGTTAGTTGCTTGCAAGGCTTCAAAATTTGTAACCATACCGCTTTTAATACCTTCTTCAATGTACTCACCCAATTTGATGATGTCGGAGAACTTGTGGCCTTCAACCATCATTAACCGTTCATAATACTGCGGGTCCTGAGCCCAGACAAAGAACTTGTTCATCTGCTCTTCCTCTAGAGCAGGTCTGAATTTAGCGGCTTCAGACCTCCAGTGTGTAGCATACTCGCGAAAGGTTTCTGTGGGTTTCTTCTTCATATTTTGAATGTAGAACACATCTGGTGCGTTCTCTGTGTTGAATCTAAACCTGTCCATAAAGTCAGACGCCATGATTACCTAGTTTGACCATTTCTTGCGGTCTTGGCTGCTGTACCAAGACAGTGCGTCTCCCTTCAAACTCCTCATAAACAGATTCATGCGTATTCGTTCATCCTTCCCAATGCCAACCAACTTGTCGCAATAGGTCCTCAGTGGACTCTCGGATCACTAGTACCGTCAAACATTTCGAACTTTGGAGGTTTGTACCCCTCGGGCAGTTTGACATAAGGTTATAGACAAAGATCTTCATAATTCAACCCTTCAATTCCCTTGGTTCCTTCAACACCCTAGACTCGGCTACTCAGTTTCTTAAGCTCCTCGGCCAGGTTCTTGAGAAGTAAGTCCTTTCTATCAGAATCGGATGCTTGTGAGATAGGCGGAGTGGAGTGTGTCATGGTTTCCATATAGATGGGATTGTTATAGGTGTGTAAATGGTCCTTTGTGGGGTTTTGAGGTTTTGGGATGAGCAGTGGAGTGTTATTTGAGGTGTGGCAAGCATTGCACTGCGTCGGGAGAGTTTGGTTCTTTGGGGGAGTGGCGTGATGGTGTGGTGCGGGATGATTTTGCTGTCTTGGGATATTTTGTGGAGGTGCGGGGTTTTGAGCATTTGGAAGGTTGACGTTAGGGAGGTTGAGGGAAAATGACAGGTTGGCCAGATTTCGGACTTGATCGAGTTCTTCCTGAAACTTCAACAATTTCTGTTCAAGTGGTGACATGCTTTCATGCAGGACCTGAATACCTCGACCATCAGTGGCCTCTACCAGTTCAATCATATTCTCCTTTGTGGTGTCGCTGGACTCTTCCATCTTACTTTTGCCTTTGTCTTTGCCCTTAGGAGGACTAGGAGGAGGAGTATGTGGAGGGCCCTTGGATCTTGTGCGATAGGCTAATGATGCCAGAATGCACGAACTAACCTTTGGGGAGGGGAGTAAGAAAAAGAAATAAAAAAAATGTAACCAAGTCAGTTTGGATTATGAAAAGAATATTGCGGTATTTAAATACATAATGCGGAAATGCAAAGCGCGTCCTAAGTTGGGAACCTCTTTGTGCCCGAGGTAGGCCTAGCGACAAATTGATTTGGAGAACTTAAAATGCTAAATGCCTCATTTTATTGATAAGAAAAACAGACAAATCCCAAAATGATAGACGAAAAATAAAAGTCACTAATGGCCATTGGCCTTATTACATTGATAGAGAAAAATAAAGACACTCCTATCTACTTGGTCCCATAAGGACCTTCTCTAGACTCGGCATTCTTTCTTTCCTTGTACAGTTTTCCCAGCTCGCGAAGTCCCAGCAACAGGTAGGTTCTGGCTAGATATCCTCATTCAGCTCCCTCAGCCTTTTGACAATTCTCGACTCTTTTGATGAACTTTTCTTCCAGCTCGACTATACCTCGTTCCAAGTACCCCGGCCTCTTGTTGGCGCTGATAGCCATGTACTTCCATTCCTCGATCAATTTCTTGTTGGACTCATGTATCTTGTGGTGATCATCCTCATATTCCTAGATCCTCTTGTGCAGTTGGTTGTATTTGACTTGTGCCTCGTCCCTTTCATGTATAACCCTGTGACCTTGGACGTACCCCGGCTTGCTCTGGCCACCCAAATCCTCTTCTAACCAACCAAGATAGAAAGGGGTACAACCGGCATGACACCTATCTGGCTCGATGGTGTCTTTCTCAAGTATAATCTTGCAGTGTCATAGGTGCTGAGCTTGGCACTTGTGAGGACTGTCATTATTTTTAAAGTCAGCTCGAAGATGGATCATCTTCTCGACCCTAGGGATGACTTGCTTCCTACCTGCTTGCCTCATAACTCGAAGAGGGACATAAGGGTATGTCCCCCTAAGACCAATTAGTATCAGAAATGATGCGTCTCGGGATCGAATGATGAACTCATCCATCTGAAACCATTCAAACATCCATTGAACTTGCTCTTCAGTCAAGTTATCAAAAAGCTCACCCATCCCTCGGCATTTTCAGGCTGAGCGAACATGTCGGGGATATAATTCATTCGCTTTGGGTGATGGAAAGCGATGTGGTCATCCCACATTCTGCGGTGAATGTCTTGTCGGTATTCGCCTCTTTAGAGATATTCCATCAGCCAGAGTTGAAGTAATAAATTGCAACCTTCGAAATGCTTTGTTCCTTGTTGACACCTTTCTAAGGCGCGATATATGTCTGCAACGATCATGGGCACAATGCTGAAGTCTTGCCCATCTACCCTTTCCATTGTGGTCTTAGTTACCATGGCTAGCCTGGTATGGATCCTTTCCTTCTTCATCGGGAACACGATCAAACCCAAAAATCAAACCATAAACACGAACACTCGCCGATGGACGTGTCCCATAGAGGTGATAGAAAACTCGTCATAGTAGGTACGGTATGATTTGCTTTAGCCATACCTTTCGTAAAAGTAGTCAAAAGGAATGTACGAATCCTCCAAACATACCAATTCTGCATCCTTTTTCAGGCCCATCATTTTGAGGAAACTTTTGCCTGTGCGGTTCTCAGGCATCAACAACCCTAGAGTTTCCTATACTAGGTTAGCCAGCCCTCCTATCTCTTCTATCAAAGGCGTCATTTCGATGTTCCCAAAGCGTAACACGGACCTTTCACGATCCTAAAGCAGGGTAGCAGCTTCTATTATCATTTTTTTAGGCTGGATTTCCAGGAGAGATTGTAGGTTACCCAAGTGTTTCCTTACAATAGCTTTGTCGCTAGAGTGCATATCCTCCGACCAACTCAACAGTCTTGGGTGGATATTGGAGACCATGCCGAATCTCGGGACTTCGTACCTCATTTTTCTGCAAAGCCAATAAGCTTAGGCCCTTACCCCCACCTGACTCGACTGTTTAACGTCAATAATTAGCAGGAAGCATTTAGTTCTCCAAATAAATGCACAGAAAATGAGGGCGTCCGTTTGGGTTTAGGGAAACCCAGTGGACTTTGGATAAGGCTATCGTAAAAACTATCGTGCGGATGACACTTTAGCTCGACTAGGTCTGACCGTGATGCATGCAACAGTGCAACAGAGTAAGGTTTCCATGGAGTCTTAGACCAGTACCCTTGAGTGGACAACTCAAGGGGGAAAGTCACGGAATCGTCGACTGCACCGCTGATTGACTAGTTTTACCGCAAATAAGCCTTTTCGAATTTAGTGGGTAATAATATAGGAAGAGCGAAACCACTCATCAAGCGTTGCTATGGTATTTTTTTTTTGGCACGAGTGGAGTATGAATGTTGAGCATGATTATGCAATAATAAGTATTAAACCAAGTTGTCACGTATTTGCACTTTAAAGAAAGCGGTAAAAATAACAGTAATGATTTAAAACAGTTACAAAAGAAAACAAAGAGACATGTCTTATTCGTCTTTGAGGAAAAGTAAATGCCTGAAGTAAACAATTAATTGCATGTAAAAGGAAGAGGAAAGTGTGCAGATATTTAAACAAAAATAAAGGCACAAATTCACGAAACAAGTTGAAGTGGTAAAATCCTGGATATCCCCAGCAGAGTTGCCATGCTGTCGGGCCCCCCTTTTTTACCCCGAGCACTCCTTTCGGGGCCCGGTTGAAAGGGTTTATGACATGGGTTGAGACAACTCATTCCTTTTGGGAAAAAGATTTGCATATTTTTAAGAGTCGCCACCTAACGATTTTAAGGGTGTGTTAGGGCACCTAAGGGGTTCAATTACAACTACATTACTAACCAGAGATTGGGTAAGCGCTTGAAATTATCCTAAGGGTAAGGTGTTAGGCACCCCTCAGGATCCACAAGTGTGATTCCCGGCTAAATAGTTTCTGTGAATTTGTACGACTTAGCAACAAACAAATAAAGTCTCAAATAAGAGGGGATTTAATTCTTAAGCATGTAGATGTTTGAAAACAATAAAGAAAATTAGCTTTTCAAAGGATTATAATCTGAGTGTATAAATGGTATCCTAGGTTTATAATAATATGGATCACATGAATGCAATACCTGGTAACCACTCCTCGAAGAGGGGCTAAACGTGGTATTAGCGCATCGGTCATCATATCCATATTCTACCCTTTCCCACCCCGTGAAAATAACTAAATCGAGTGTTAGTCTCGACCTCTATTGCATGATGTTACCCGTTCCTTCCTATCAGTCCCGGAGGAAATTAGGACTCCTATCCTAAAGGAGGTGCTAGGCAGACCCTCAGGTTTTAAAGGTGAAAATGTTAAGGTGATATATAATGAACAAGTAGAACTACAGATAAAGGGGGTAGCTCATAAACAGGAAAGGGCTCAAAGACCTCCACAAACAGTGCACATAAACAACATGTCTCATACACAATTATGGTCCATATTCAGGTTCAGATCCTAAGCATGAAATCTAAGTGATAACGCAGAGACAGATTTATTGCATAACTCAGAGAGGAAGTCTTAATCAGGCTTGCCTACTGGTTTTAAGCATGCTGACAGTTTAACACTAATCACAAAGGACAGTTCTGGTTTTATTTTTTTAAGTTGATTACCTGAGGCTTGCCTATGTGTAGGATAACATGCAACAGTTATTCAGATTTGTTAATGACTCTAGGTTGTTTATAGCTAATAACATGCAATTCTAGGTGTTGAAGATGTGCAAGGACTAATTACCAGTTGTTTAGAACATGAGATTGTTTTAGATATCTGTATTTAGACGAAGTGCAGTTAAATGAGTATGATCCTATAGCATGATGTCTAATGCAGCAGGATACATAGTAACCTAAACATGAATTCTAAATGCAGATAAAATCAAAACATTATGCACCGTTTCAGGAATAGCAAGAGTACAGCATGTTAGTGTTACTTACCTTGAATCAGGATCTCTAAGTGCGCAGTCGTGGTGAGACATGATTGCAGTTTATTTATCCTAGGACAGGACTTCTAATGAATTTCAGAACATGCTTACATGGACAGAATCACATAATAGCAGTTTATTTTATTTTTATTATCTATCCTATAGGCAATATCTTTAAGTGTAGATGAGATGTTGAATACAATATACATAAATCCTAAGTAGCATGATATCTAATGCATGGACACATGAACCTACACAGGATCTCTATTGCACATATAGGGAATAAAAAAACCTAAGCATGGTTTCTACCCTTGTAATAGCTAGGCACACATAGTTACCCCTCCTATTTCGCTATCCAGCCCCAGAATTATTTATAAATTATTAAAGGCCAAGGATTATGAATTACACAACCAGAAATGAAAAATGAGAAGTTATTCTATAGGGAGCCTTCAATTAGACCCAAATCCTTAAACCTCATTGCCATATGGTATTCATAGCCTTTTCACAGTCCGGGTGTGTCAAAGTTCCCTAAGGACCTCAAGGGCTCCCGGGCAACGCTCACATCCAGACTTAGTAACCAGGAGTTAAACATGTGCAGTGTGGACATACCAGCCTCAGTATGTCAGAGTTCAGAGGGAACTCAAGGTCCCAAAGCAGTGCTCACACTGAGGGGGCAGAACTTAAAGGTCTAGGAATCAAGTGAAGTGCAGGAGATAGATTTGAAAAGGTTTTGACACAAACAACACTGGATTGATTCAGTAAATAAAGATGTTTTCTGAAAAGCTTTTGATCAGTAATGAAACAACTTGAATATAATGTAAACATCTTTGGAAATCATCAAATAACTCGCACAGATTCAGCACATTCAAACATAGATTTCACTCAGGGACAATTGTGATTGGGGACACGTAGAAACATATTAGCATTAGAGAAGTGTTAGAGTGTCACAGACTAGTATTGAGTCTGACCAGTCAACAACACAGTTAGTCACCAAGAATTCATGCCAAGATCTAAACATAATCAGACTCGAGGGAGTACTGGGTGAGGGTAGGACATAATTACACATAGGTTTAAGAAACACATGTTAAGTAACATACAAGGAAATTATAGTATCCTAGGGATTGCATGCTGAGGCTATAAGGGAGGAGATACCCAGAACCAAACAACATAATATGTTAAACTAGTTGCAAGTAGGACAATATACCATTAGTAAAAGGAAACCAGAAGCAGGATGCATCGTAATAACTAGAGAAACATGTTGTTTTGGAGACTTTATATATAAACTGGAAACATACCAGATAAAAAAAGCAAATACAGAATAAGAGGCAGGTAGAATAGCTAGTCTTGGCTTCCAGCCGACTAGCAATAGCAAACAATCGAGAGAAGAATAGTAGATTGTTTATGTGTGAGCAAGAGAGAATAGAACAAGGTCTATGTTCGTCCCTTATGCTAATGAGAGAAGTGGCATTTATAGTCTTAAACAAGCTAGAGAAATAAGGTAGGAAACAATATGGTAGTAGAGTTTTAGGAAGAACCTCAATCAAAATCAATTAAAGAACCAGACTCTCTTTAATTAGGAAGTCATAGTTCAAACGGATACAAGGCATATTAAATAAGGAAAGGAATCAATCACAAGACTGATTTTACCGTAGTAAAAGCATGTGGCATATAATAAGGACTGGATACAGAATATTTCAAATAAGGAAAGTGTATGTCAAGTAATTAACAGCATGTTTGTGCACATAAATAGGGTGGGGTACAATTTTAATTCCTAAAAATTGGTTCAGAGAATTACGCATGAGATTGAAAAATTACAGGGGTCAATACTAACTAACGAAGTCATCACACAATCAAGGAAATAATTCAAAAATCAGTAGAGAGTTATCAGGAGAATACACGGAGTCACGGATTCAAGGAAGATATTACAACTTTACAAGAAATGCTCAGAACCAGTAATCAAATAAAACGAATAATCAGACTTACTAGTCGATAAATAACATGTGTTGAACAAAAGTGAGGGAAACCTTAAGCAAGTAGCTAAAAGGGCAGTAGAGATTCAGAAAACCTTAACAACAAATCAGGGCAAGAAGCATAGAACACATAGGGCATTCGTAAAAAATCCAGAAAGTTCATGCAAACAACATAGCAAACAGATTCAAACCTTCAAATCGAACCAGAAGTATTAGTGTTTATTAACTAAAATGGATCAAACAAAAGAAAAGACTCAGGTGACGTTTAAACATGCTCAACATCATAAAGTAATTGTTGGAAATCCAAAGAAATCATTTTGCAAAAAAGATTTTGAAACCCTAGTATGAAAAATGAGGAAATCGTTCAAGAGATGGGAGATTCTTTAAAGAAAACATAGGAAAACCTCATAGTATGCATAGATCTATTACAGATATAATCGGAAGATTTAGAAGTTAGGGTTTGAAGGGTGAACCCAGAGATGAAGATACTGGCCTAGAAACCCATAGATTTGGGCCAAAGATGGAAAGATCTTACTCATAATCGAGACCTGGAGGCCTGAAGCAAGCAAGAACAGATCATAGGTGTGAGGAGACTGGTCCCCGTCCTTTGAGGGCCTTAGGGATAACATTACTGGCGTGAAGGAACCATAGGAGGAAGGAGGATGATGAGGGCTTCATGGTCTCCGGCAAAGCGAGAAGACGAAGAGGTTCATCGGAGCCATAGGGACAGGAAGTCTCTAGAAGAGACTTAGAGAGATAGAGAGAGAGAGAGAGTAGAGAGACAGAGAGACCGAGTGAATGAGGGGTCGGGGGTAGGTCTAGGTTTAATTAAGGAAGGTCATTTTTGGGTCGTTGATCAAGTTTGATCAATAGCCAGGATTTGTTCAGACGTTGGGTCGGGTAAATTTAGGTTTGGGCTTGGGTATTGGGTTATGTAATTGGGTTGATTTCAATTGGGTTGGGGTTAAGTTAAATTAGGCTATACTTTAAATAGGAAAGGGCTAATTGTTAAATACCCGATTAAATAGATAAATAATTAATAATAAAAAAATAGCTAATAATTACATAAAATTAAATTAATGCTAAATAGATGAAATTAAGGTAATTACTGGTGTTTAAAATATAAAATGACTAATTATTGAATTAAAATAGTATAAAATGTATAACTAGGCTATAATTGCAAATTTATTGTAATTATGGTCAAAGAATACCAAATTGGCTTATTTGTGAAATGGTTAAATCCTAATAGGAATAAAAATGATATATTGAGCTGGGAAATATTTTGAAATTACTTATAATACAATTTATGAATAATTATTGAATATAAAAATACTGAATAAATTGCAAAAGAGTTTAATAAAAATATGAAAAATTACGGAAAAATATCAGTTATTATAAAGAGTGATTTTGAAGGTATATATGCAAATTTTAAAATAGTTTGAGGAAAAATTGGGTATCAACAGTTGGACTTGTTATCGAACAGGTATTCTGATTTGTATTTTTGGTCGTGTTCTGAGACGCGGGCCCGGGTTGACTTTCTGAGTTGTCTTTTTATTTGCAAAGATCATAATTTTATTGTTCGAGTTAGTTTCCTATAGTTTATATTTATAGTATGAAGTTGTTTTGGCTATATTTGAGCCGTTCGGAGTTGGATGATCGAGGGAAAGGCCTACTAGTGTATTGCGTTAGCGTGATTTGAGGTAAGTTACTTGCCTAACCTTGTGTGGGAGAATTACCCCTTAGGATTTGTGTTGGTTGTGATAATTGTGATATGTGAAAGCCGTGTACGCAAGCTTACGAGTGTGTACATGGGATAAATGTGGAAATTACTGATTTTAGCTATGTAGATTCCTTTCATGCCTTAATTGAGTTACCTTAACATATTATAGTCATCATGTGTAGTTTATTTTAACATGTTCTACTTGTCTTATCTCTTATTTTCTAATTGCTCTGCATGTTTAGTTGAAGTGTTTGTTTTCCCTTATTCTGTATTCATTATGTAACCATTGAATTCTTTACTTGAAGTTGTTATTCTTGGAGTATCTCGTTGTTGAAATTGGTATTGAGTTATAAAGCTCATGATTCACATTGAGGAAAAGTGTTAAGTTGTGAAATACCATTCTGTTGAGTTATTCATTTCCAGTTGATATTGTTGAGACTCATGTGTACATTGTGGTTGAGCCATGTGCTCTTTGTTGTGAAACATTGTTATTGTTGGTTTCTTTGACAAGTTGTGATATTGGGCACTTAAGGTTCGATTTGTGTTACGTTGTGATATTGATATGCATGTGGTGGTATAAGGTTTTGGGGTTGAAACACATGCGATGAGATAAGGTGGGCTTGATACGCGTGGCTAGTAGGGGAACTACTAGAAGTCATGCGGTGTGATAAAGTGGGCTAAAACGTGGAATGCTATTTTGGGAAAATTATTTTCAAAACAAAAATGTAAAGGCTACCACGGTGATATATGGTGACGAGCTCTGAACACACGCTTAAATATGCTCGCTAGTCGAATATAGTATAATATAATATCGTATCCACATGGATTGGAGTTAAACAATATTATCATAGTTTGTAGCTAGATTGCTATCCAAGATGATCAACATATGAGATTAATATGATTAAAACTTAAATTAAATAAGATTCTAAACTATTGACTAGTGACAAACAACGCAAGTAGTAAGCAACGGGAGATATCAATGGGGAGAAGATAGGGTTGAAGATAGGTGCAAGATGCATGTTTGGGATTTAACTCTAGATAATTCACTTCTAATGTTCAAGCGAGTCTCTCGAATTCACTTGGTTATTAATTCAATTGATTAGTAGAAACTCCTCTCTCGATTAAATCTCAACCTCACAAGATGAACCAATTCTAAGTACATTGAAGATATGCAAGAATTTATAGTGGATTGGTCTTTAGGAGAACCTATTTCAATTATCCTCCTAACTTAGTTTAATCAACAATTCAACTAGCATCATTCGATTACTAAGAATAATTAAACTTCAATCAACAAAATATAAAGCAACAATATCACAAGTTATGCCTCTCTCTATTACATAAACTAGTGAATATAGAAGTAATGATTAAAACGTCCAAAATAATTCAATACATAAAACTAAAGTTAATTATCCACAAAAAAGTATCAATACACTAAATCCATCAAATCCTAAAGATAATTACTCCACATACATGGAGTAGTTCATCACAATTAAGTTTAAAGTAAAGAAAAACATAAAACAATTCAAACCCTTATCTTGAGTTGGGATTGAATGATGGATTCCTTGTGCTCTTTCTTCTCCAACTTCTCCTTAGCCTCCTTAGGTCTTACATGTGTCAAAAGTCCCAAAAATATTATTTTTTCATATATATATACCAAGTAGGGTTGGACCCAAACAATTACACCTTCTCCTACGCAAACAAGGACACTTTTCCCGGACAGGACGTGTGATGCCGCGCACCTGGAAAGGTGCCCGCGCACTTTTCACACTTTCTGCCCCATATGCGCGGTCAGCGCGTGGCCGCGCACTTGCCGTGCACGTTTCACCCTGTTCTGTAGGAATTTGAAAAAATATAATACATGAAAGTTGTAGATCTTTGAATTAGCTTTCGAACCATTTATTGTGGAGCCCAAATGTATTTATTAGAGACAAGTTATGTGCATGTTACTAGACAATACGCAATATGCATGCTCGATTCTTCATTTCGTTGCTCTATCATCCGTTGATCCCCGAACACGATCCCTGCTTAATTCCTTGGGATTTTACTCAGACTTCAAATCTCCAAGTTACTTGAATTCATTCCATAACATCTACTTAGCTCGGAATCACTCTTACAAGACATAAAACACACCATTAGTGCAAAACACTTGCGGTTAAAGTTCAAACTCAACTAAAGTGCAGTAAATTGAAATGTAATAATCGACTAAAACATGAGATTATAGCCTACCATCAACACCCCACACTTAAAGTATTACTCCTCCTCAAGCAATCAAACCACACTTTATATAGACACACTTTACTAAGCAACTCTCCTAATTCATTACACCAAGAATATTTAAAATAGACTAAGAACAATAGTGTAACATCTTCACCTCAAGATTTGACTCATAAGTACCATGCATTATTCACAACCCGCTAACTTACTCTAACATAGAGGTCAACGACATTACCTTTCCTTCATGAATCAAGTGCCCTCACACAATAAAAGAGAGTATTTCCACACGCAATAAAATTTTAAGAACAATTAAGAACTTCAAATAGAAAGAATTCACTCACTCTTAGAAACAACATTCATATTCCACAAAAGATGAACCATGGGCTTTCCCATAATGTACTACTCTACTAATTGAGTTCATTCAGTCAAGGATTGTCGTTCGTGGAGATCGATTTTATGACATTGGTTGGGACAACTCGGTCCTTTTGGGAAAGGGGTTTGCAGATTTTGAAGAGTCGCCACCTAATGATTTTAACGGTGCGTTAGGGCACCTAAGGGTTTCAATTACAACTACGTTACTAACTAGAGATTTGGGAAAGGGATTGAAATTATCCTAAGGGGAAGGTGTTAGGCACCCCTCAGGATCCACAAGTGTGGTTCCCGGCCAAATGGTTTCGTGAATTTGTACAATCAGCAAATAACAAGTAAAGGCTCAAATAAGAGGGGATTTAAGTCTTAAGCATGCAGATGTTTAGAAAACAGTAACGAAGATTAGATTTCGAAAAGGATTACGAGCTAAGCATATAAAAGGTGTCCTAGGTTTATAATAATATGGATCACATCAATGTAATACCCGGTAATCACTCCTCGAAGAGGGGCTACACGTGGTATTAGCGCACCGGTCATCATATCCATATTCTACTCTTCCCACCCCGTAAGGTTATTAAAAATGAGTGTTCGTCTCGACCTCTATTGCATGTTGTTACCCGTCCCTTCCTATCAGTCCCGGAGGAAGTTAGGACTCCTATCCTAAAAGGAGGTGTTAGGCAGACCCTCATGCTTTAAAGGTAAAATTCTAAGGCGACAGATGACAAAACAAGCATGACTGCAGATAAAGGAAAGCACAAAAATAGATAAAGGACATAAGCACCATGTCTCATACACAATTAAGTTCCAAATTAATTCAGAATCCTAAAGCATGGTATCTAGGTGATAACACAAAGATAAATTTATTGCATAACTCAGAGAGGAAGTCTTAATCATGCTTGCCTACTGGTTTTAAGCATGCTGATAGTTAAACATGATCACAAAGACAGTTCTAATTTTATTTATTTCTAAGTTAATTACCTAAGGCTTGCCTAGGTGTAGGATAACATGCAACAGTTATTCAGATTCTAGATTGTTTATAGCTAATAACATGCAATTCTAGGTGTTGAAGATGTACAAGGACTAATTACCAGTTGCTTAGAACAGGGGACTGTTCTGATATATGTATTTAGACTAAGTGCAGTTAAATAGATACGACCCTATAGCATGATATATAATACAACATGATGCATAATAACATAAACAGGATTTCTAAATGCACGTAGAATCATAGCATTATGCACAGTTTCTGCAATAACATAGGTGACAGATTTTTAATGGTTGTTTACCTAGAACAAGATCTCTATGTGTATAGCATGATGAGACATGATTGCAATTTGTTTGTCCTAGGACAATACTTCTAGTGAAGTTTCAGAACATGGGCAGAATCACGTAATAGCAACTTATTTTATTATTTATCCTATAGGCAGGATTTCTAAGCGTGGATGAGATGTTAAATACATATAGATCCTAAGTAGCATGATATCTAATGCATGGCATGGTGTACCTAAACATGGCTTCTATTGCGCATAGAGAAAATAAACCTAAAAACATGGTCTCTACCCTTAATTATACTATATCACCCACCCAGTTTTACTATCCGACCCCAAAGTTGTTTACAATTAATTATTACAGGCCATTGAATACGAATTACAAAATTAAAATAGAAGGAAAATAAGAAGTTAACTATAGGGAGCCTACAGAATAGGCTCAAGTCTCTAGGTCCTCAATGCCAGGTATTATTTCACAACCTTCTCATAATCCGGGTGATTCAGAGTTCCCTAAGGACCTCAAGGGCTCCCGGGCAGTGCTCACACCCAGATTTCATAGCCAAAATAGAGTAAGTGCAGTGTGGAATGGCCATCCTCTGTGTGTCAACGTTCAGAGGGAGCTCAAGGGTCCTAAGGCAATGCTCACACAGAAGGGGCAGAACCTAGACTTCAAAGAGTATATGTGAGAGTGCTTTTCTAAAAAGGTTTAAGTAAGAAAACAGTTATAAGAAAGGGTAAGTAAGAAAAACAGTTTTTGAAGAGGGAAACATGATTAGAATAGAAGTTCAACATCACACAAAGAACCAGGGATAGTCCAATAATCACAAGCAGGGGTAGTGAGATTTGAGGGAAAAATACAGAGAATGTAAGGAAAAACATATGGCAGGAAGAAACACATATAGGCATACAATCATAAACTCCTAAGGGTTCAGAGATCAGGGGTGCAGTAAAGTACTGGATTAGATTAACATATCAACACTAAAGAACTAAGACCATGATCACTAATGTACCAATCATAGGCATGGGGATTCGCATAAGAAATAGGTGTCAAGTATACAGAAACATGTTGGTCATTGACAAGTAAAGCCTAACTTAACATGTGAATGGAGTTCAGGATCCTAGATACATGTTGAATAATAAGTAAAAGCAAATTAGAAACACACTGAATTACAACAGTAATAAAAACATGTTGGTTTGAGGACTAAAATATAAATTATAACATACCAGTGAAGTGAAGAAAGTAGTAACACAAACAGGAAGTAGGAGATGCACAATAATAGCCTTGTCTTGTAGCCGGCTAACTTAGAATAGTAGCAACTAGCAAGAAAAGAGAGAGAGAGAGAGAGAGAGCAGAGAGTATTTAATTGTGAGAGAGAGAGAGAGAGAGTTGAACAGATTAGTTCGTGTCTCTAAAAAAATAAGAGGCTGGGGTATATATAGCTTTTAAAATAGTAGTAAATAAGGTGTAGATCAAAGTCAGGCAGCAATTAAAGGAATCAGAATCAATCAGTTTAAGTACTTCCTCTAATTAAGGGGTTAACTTTCAAATGGTAAGAAGTGGTAACCAATAATGAAGCAAATCAACATATGATTCGAACATAAATAAGGAAATACTTCAAAATAGTGCAAGTATAAAGCTTGTAATTAGGCTAGGTTCATAGAGTCCTATTTAAGGAAAAATGTTGAGAATCATTTGACATCATAATTAACCAACAATAAGGCAAGAGAATATTTTACAGATTGAAATCAGTCGAGAATATAGGATACCAATCACAGGGAATCAAGGATTCCGTTAGAAGGCAATATTAACAAAAGGAAAGTATTGCAACTGAACGGAGCAAACATAGCATAAGCAAGAATAGGCAAAGTAGGGTAAGTGAATCACATAAATCAGGGATTTAAGTTAGAACATAGTAAAATGATTAAAGGAAATAACGGAATAAACATGATACAAGTAGAGGACACAAAGATCAGATACCCTAATGAACAAAAAATGGTAAAGTCACAGAAAAGCTCAGAACATTCATGGGAAACGTGTACACATACAGATTAAACGAATAAAATCATCAAAACAGACTCAGAATCCTAAAATTAAGGCAAAGTCACTTAGGGCTTCCAACATAGTAAGCCAGATGAAGGAAAAACACAAATAAATCTTGCAAACATAGTAGAAATTATAGAATAATACTTAAAATCAGAAAGAAAATCATTCTTTTTCAGAAAGGTGTTAAGAAACCCTAGCTTGAAGATTAAGAGTCATTTTTAAAGAAAACTCGGAATCTTTAAGAAAAATAGCAAAAATAACTCAGAATACATCCAGATCTGTCATAGATCTAAGAAATCGAGAGCCAACAGTTAGGGTTTTAGTGAGATAACCCAAAAAGAGATAAAATCAGCTCAGAAACCATAGGTTTTGGCCGGAGATGGGAAGATCTTACTCGGACAGGCCAAGGGTGGCCTGAGAAGGCATGAACAGTCATGGGGTGAGGTGGACCGCTTCAGGATCTCCTAAGGAACTATGGATAGTGATACCCGGTGTAGGAGGGAGCCATGAAGCTAAGAGGAGTGAGGACCCATGGTTTCTGGCAAGAGAGGTAGCCGGAGAAGACGAGCCATCTTCATTGGAGAAGAAGAGACTAGAGAGAGAGAGAGAGAGTTACAGAAATGAGGGACTAGTGAGAATGAGAGAGGAAGAGGGTAGGTGGTTAGGGTTTAATTACAGTAATAAAAATCTGGGTCGTTGATATAATTTGATCAACGGCTCAGATTAGTTTGGGGTTGGGCCGGGTAAGATATGGTCTGGGCTGGGGTGTTTGGGATAGTTTAATTGGGTGGGTTTGGGTTTAATTAGGGGCTAGAATTTAAATAAAATGTGATTAGGTGTTAAATACTCAATAAAAATGTTAAATGCTCAATTAAAATCAGCTAAAATAACTAATAATCAGAAGAATGAAATTGGTGATTAAGAAATAAAATAAAAATGGTTATTCAGTATTTAAAAATATAAATGACCAATTATTGGATAGAAATGGCATAAAATATATGGTTAGGCTATAATTGCAAAATTATTGCAATTATAGCCAAAAGGTGCTAATTTGACCGATTGTGAAATAATTTGATCTTAAAAGGCAAAAAATAATGTATTAAGTCAAGAGATATCTTTGAAATCATTTGTAATGAAATTTACAATTAATTATTAGAGATAAAAAAATACTGGATAAATTAGAAATAAATTTATAAAAATATGAAAACATTATGGGAAAATACCAATTGTTATGGAACTTGATTTTGAAGGTATATATGGAAATTTGAAAATAATTTGAGGAAAAATTGGGTATCAACAAGGATCAAGTAGGACTTTAAACTGGTTGTAATGTAGGCTATGGAATAGGTAGGATACATTTAGATATAAGAGTGACTACACCTCCCTAAGTACTTTAATACATACACTTTAACAATCGAAATCCCACACTTATGTCAAACCATAACTCCACCTTCACATCAATATGCATTAACTCCTTTCTTCTTTAAGCACAATTACATCAAGAGTCACCACTATCAAAGAATATTTTGCACAATCATACAACAAAAATTTCTTTCTTTTTCAATTCATGTGGCTCTTAATTTTTCAAAACAATGCACCTTTCTCCTTATTTCAATAGTTCCACTCAAAAGCCGAACTAACCACCCCACACTTCATCTTTTACACATTTCACAATAAGTTCAAGTGCTCACGAGAGGTACAAGGTCCAAATAGATTGTCAATTCAAACAACTGAGTAAGGCTTGTAATGTGGTTGCCAAAGAAACATGATTACATGCTCAAAGGAGTTAAGTAAGATATATAACAATTAGGTGGTAAGAGCATATCACTGGTTCAACAAAGAAATGCCTATATCACTTTCTAGACTGAACAAAACTACCATTTCGCTTTATAAGCACATGGGGCAAATTATAGACATCAGATGCAATGCACAGAATAATACAAAACCTCACACCCACATGGCACATAACTCACTCATGATTGGACTCATCAAGACACTCTAGTCAAAGTAGTTAAGCAAAGTTAAGATCATACAATTTAAGGCACTTATACAAGAGTCACAAAATGAGCCTAAGCATCCAACTAATGCACTTACTATTCACAAGGAATAACAAAGTCAAAAGATATTTCTTTCAATTCAAATTATAGCATAAGGTTCCCTACTCCTAGCAAAAATAAAAACTAACTACGCCCGATTCAAACAAAACCCTTGAAAAAGAACCGCGACCTAAAGAAAAACCAAGGGGTACTTATTACACTACCCTATCAAAGGAAATATTTTTTTTTTAAATATTTTTGTTTGGACATTTATCCCTTAAGAAAGCTGTCGAATGATATCTATCATCTGGAAAAGTCGAAAATTTTAAAATTTTATGTTTTTTTTCAATTTTTTTTCTCTATCTCTACTACTCAAACTAACAAAAGAAAACTAAAACTAATATACATAAATACATACATACAACATATCATCCACCCTACACTTTAAGTTGTGGCATGTCTCCATGACACATAATTGAAAAACATAAGGTAAAGGAAACTTCCCGAAATTTTCTTCTTTTCCGAGAACTTATGAACTCCATCCCTAATTCTGAATTCATTCATTGTTTTTGCTCCTTGGGATTCTTTATGGAGCTCATTAAGCCCAATTCTTCTAAGGATACCTGCAAGACAAGCTCTTTTCTTTCTTTCTTGTCATCATCTTGAGCGGTGAATTCCTCGTTCATGGTGATCCTTAACTTGTTTCTACATTCATTCACAGGATCAATCCATACATATTCCTGTAAATCCTCAAAAATAAAATTCGCATGATCAAGGTTAGAATAAGAAAACAAATAGGAAAGGTAAAGTGAATATTCCTCTGGTATGTCCAAGACAATTCATTTCTTATTCTCTTCTATTAAAGGTTGCAAATGTGGATGAAGGTTTGCACTCTTCTTCTGTTGCTTCACGCTCAATCACAGCCTTATTCTCGATCATATCAGTCGAATCAGAGTCTTCTTGTACTGTGGAAATCTCCATCTATAGATGCTCATCCTCTTGAGCTCATTCTCTCAAGGTATCCCCTCCATGTATTCCCCATTACCACGTAATGAGCCTTCTGAAAGTGTACTTATTATTTGACTCACTTGCGTTGTTAGTTTGTTAATGTCTTCATCATCTTATGTAAATCTCTCTACGGCTTATTTATGAACTTATACACAAGCTCTTCCATACTATCATTCTCCCTTTGGGGTGGTTATCCCATTTCGCTTCCATTTCAGTTATAATAAGGGTATTCATCACAACCAGAGTAATGATTGTGCCCATATGAATTCTCATAACTGTGCGAACTAGAAGCAAAGTGAGACTGTTCAAAATACGAACCATAGGAAGAATACATACATGCTTGACAGTTAACCCATAGATAATTTCCACCGTATTTAAAACACATAGCAGACTGCTGATAATATTCAGCTGCTAACTCTTCAACCGTTTTCGTAGGCTGGTTGTACTCCATCTTCACAACATTTAGAGTTCAATATCTATAGTATCTTCTCCAACTTTTTAAGTACTACAAAACAAATCTTGAAAATAAGTTAACTAATAAAGAAAATAAAATAGAAAAGGAAAAAGAAAAGAAAAAAGAAAAGAAAAAAAAACTAAAACCTAATTCGCGAATTAGCATTAAAAACTATTTCAAACACTATTGATTGCCCATCCCCGGCAACGGTGCCAAAATTTTGACGAGCTCTGAACACACGCTTAAATATGAACATTATTTGAATATAGTATAATATAATATCGTATCCACAAGGATTGGAGTTAAACAATATTATCGTAGTTTGTAGCTAGATTGCTATCCAATATGATCAACAATTGAGGTTTATAGAATTAAAACTTAAATTAACTACGATTCTAAACTATTGAATAGTGACAAACAACGCAAGTAGTAAGCAAAGGAAGATATCAATGGGGAGAAGATAGGGTTGATAGGATAGGTGCAAGATTCATGTTTGGGATTTAACTCTAGATAATTCACTTCTAATATTCAAGTGAGTCTCTCAAATTCACTTGGTTATTAGTTCAATTGATTAGCTGTAACAACCCGACCGGTTGTTTTGCATTATCGGACCCTGTTCCCCTAAATGAAACTTTCTATAGTGGCTTTTTATGATTTATGACTTGTGGGAACTGGTGGTCCGGGATTCGGAGGTGTTTAGAGTGCTACAGGAATAATTGGTTCCTTAAGGTTGGCCTTTAAAGCCAAGTTTGACTTCGGTCAACATTTTGGGTAAACAACCTCGGAATCGAGTTTCGTCGGTTCCGTTAGCATCGTGTGATGATTTAGGACCTTGGCGTATGTTCGGAATAGGTTTCTGATGACCCGGGAGCATTTCGGCACCCAATATTGAAATAAGAAGTTCCTTAAGTTCCTATTGTGGTTTTGGACGTGTTTTTGTGTTATCGAGTTCCGAACGGAATTTCGAGACCAGGATTAGTTCCGTTATGTCATTTATGACTTGCCTAAGAAATTTGGTGTCATTTTGAGTTGTATAGGTCGGTTCGGCGCATTGTTAGCGAAGTCTAGAAAACTTAGAGTTCCTAAGTTTTGTTCTTGGGGTTTTGAGGTGTGTTTTTGTGTTTTAGCGTTGTTTTGGGTGTTTCAAAGGCTCGAGCGAGTCCGTATTATGATTTGGGACTTGTTGGTATATTTGGACGGGGGCTCGGGTGGGCCCAGGTGCCTCATGGACACCACACGAGGCCAAAAACCAGCTAAAATAGCTGCTAGTGCACCTTTTCTGGTGTGACCGCAGGTGCGGTTGACCAGTCGCAGGTGCGGGACCGCTCCTCCGGTCCCAGCCTTCAGGTGTGAACCTCAGTGGTCTGGCCAATTCTCGCAGGTGCTGACAAAGTTCTGCAGGAGCGGAGCCACAGGTGCGGTCTCCACTCCGCAGGTGCGGGCCCAGCCTCCCCAGTCCATTTCCCCATGTGCGAGCCTTTGCTCCCAGGTGCGAGACCGCAGGTGCAAAAACACTGTTCAGACAATGTGTTTTTATATACGGGTTTTAATATATTTTTCTCATCTTCTTCTTCTTCCTTGTGGCGATTTCCACCCTTTTTTAGGGGCAAACGACCTGGTTATTGAAGCTAAGTAAAATCTACTCTAGTATTAGCTTCATGCATGGATTACTAGCTTAATTAACTACCTAAATTAGTGAAAAATCAAAAATTGGATAGTAACCTAGAGCTTTCGATAATTTGAGAATTTACTAGTGAATTTACTATGAAATCAGGTAAAAATCGTATATTAATGACCCTTAGGATTTGGGTGAGTGTTTCCTTCGAGAATTATTGGAATCCGAGCGTGCGGGCCCGCGGTTGGATTTTGGGAATTCTTCAAGAATGTTGAATTATTGAATAAATAGGATAATTACCCAACTTTGAGCATGCATTGATATCATTGTACCATATTTGGCTAGTTGCGAGTCCTCGGGTGTAGAGTTCGGAGTTCGGGCGCATACTTGGTCCGAGGGGTAGATTCGATACGAGGTGAGTCTCCTTTCTAACCTTGTAAGAGGGAATTGCCCCCATAGGTGTTACATATGTTGTGTGTAAATTTTTTGGGGGCTACGTGCGTACAAAGTGACGAGAGTCCGTACGTGGCGACTATCATGCTATGTCGGGTAGTTTTACGGCTCACACGCATGTCTCTATGTGCCTTATATGTACCATTGGGTGTTCTTTGAGCTGCCTATTGCTTGTAAATTGATATGGAAATGTGGAAAGTTGCACTTGAACTCCCCATTGATTAATTCTCGTTACAGGTATAGCCCCTACTGAGTTATTGATATTTCGGTATATATATATATGTACGTATGAGAGTCAGCACTTGAATCGCAGGTATGATCTGCGATCGAAGGAAGCTTTATGATAAATCGATATAAGCGTGTCAACACTCGAACCGCAGGTATGATGCGTGGTCGAGGGAATCTTTATGGTAATTGTATATAAGTATGCCAGCACTCGAATCGCAGGTACGATTCGCGATCGAGGGGAGCTTTATGGAAATTGTACATAAATGTGTCAACACCCGAGTCGCAGGTATGATTCGCGAGGGGGGGAAGCTTTGCGTCTATTCAGTGTCTAGATATTTCCTTATGACTCTGGCCGGTTGTCTTACCCTTGTGTGCGCTTGGCTATTTGGTACTTTTTCCATTGATATTGACTTGAAAGATATTTGGGGGGAAAAAGAAAGTGTACATTGTTGCTTATTTTCAGTAGTTTCCTGGATCTTTGTATTTGAAAGGTATCTGCTGCTTACTGTCTCACATGTCTACTGCATTCCGTTATATCCTGTTTTGCATTATTACTATTGGACCTTAGTGAGTGTCATGTCAACCTCTCGTCACTACCTCTTCGAGTTTAGGCGGGATACTCACTGGGTACATATATATTTATGTACTCATGCTGCACTTATGTACTTAATTGTACAGGTTCTGAGTCTGGTGCTTCTGGTTACCCGACCGGAGCTTGACGTATATTCTGGAACTGACTCCACGGTGAGCTGCCGCCCTGGGCGATTCTCAGCAGTACTATGGAGTTATCTTTTGTTCATTTCTGTCTACTTCTCTCAGACAGCAGTACAGTTTGTATAATCTTTTGTATATTTTACTAGTTCGCTTGTTGACTTGTGACACTAGTTCCTGGCACGCACATAGTAGACTCTTTATTTTGGGACTGTATATATTGGATCATGATCATTTTAGTTGTATTTACTTAAGCTGGATAATGTTTCCGCTTTTATTTAAATGATCTAAGGTTAAAACATTGGGAATATGTGGGGTTGGTATGTTAAATAAGGAAAATCTCACTAGTAAACAGCTGTCGGCTTGCCTGACTCTAGTGTTGGGCGCCATCACGACCTGTGATGGATTTTGGGTCGTGACATTGGTATAAAATCCTCTCTTGATTAAGTCTACACCACACAAGATGAACCAGTAGGATTTTACTCAGACTTCAAAGCTCCTCCTAACTTAGTTTAATCAACAATTCAACTAGCCTCTTTCGATTACTAAGAATAATTAATGACTTCAACCAACAAAATATAAAGCAGCAATATCACAAGTTATGCCTCTTTCGATTACATAAACTAGTGAATATAGAAGCAACGATTAAAACTTCCAAAACGATTCAATACATAAAACTAAAGTTAATTATCCACAAACGAGTATCAATACACCAAATCCATTAAACCCTAAAGAGAACTACTCCACACACATGGAGTAATTCATCACAATTAAGTTTAAAGTACATAAAAACTTCAAACAATTCAAACCCTTGTCTTGAGTTGGGATTGAATGATGGATTCCTTGTGCTCTTGCTTCTCCAACTTCTCCTTAGCCTCCTTAGGTCTTACATGTGTCAAAAGTCCCAAAAATATTATTTTTTCATGTATATATACCAAGTAGGGTTGGAACCAAACAATTACACCTTATCCTATGCAAAAAAGGACACTTTTCCCGGACAGCACGTGAGCTGCTGCGCACCTGAAAAGGTGCCCGCGCACTTTTCACACGTTCTTCCCCATATGAGCGGTCAGTGCGCGGCCGCGCACTTTCCATGCACCTTTCACCCTGTTCTGTTGGTTATTTGAAATAACATTAAACATGAAATTTGTATCCCTATAAATTAGCTTTCCAAACATATATTGTGGAGTGCAATATGCCTGCTCGATTCTTTATTTTGTTGCACTATTATCCGTTGATCCCCGAACACGATCCCGGCTTAATTCCTTAGGATTTTACTCAGACTTCAAAGCTCCAAATCACTTGAATTCATTCCATAACATATACATAGCTCGAAATCACTCTTACAAGGCATAAAACACACCATTAGTGCAAAATACTAGCGATTAAAGCTCAAACTCAACTAAAATACAGTACATTGAAATATAATAATCGACTAAAACATGAGATTATAGCCTACCATCATAAGGAAAGATTGTGAATAATTCTTGTGATTTGAGGTTACGAGGTGGTACCTCGGTAGTGACTCTTGTTGGCATTTCTCCGTTGTTGCACTTGTCTTTGGTTTTTGTTTTCCTTTGCATATTATTTTTTTGTTCTCTCTATGTTGCACGAATTGCTTTAGTTACATTTAGCTAACCTTGATATGTTATTTGTTGTTTCAATTTCATTACTGTCATTATTACACTGCTTTCCACTTGTTTAGTCTTTTTATTTATTCTAGTAAGGCCTTGACCTGACCTCGTCACTATTTTACCGAGGTTAGTCTTGGTACGTACCAGGTACTATTGTGGTGTACTCATGATAGGCTTCTGTACATCTTTTTATGCAGATCCAGGTACCTCCTACCAGCCCAGGTATTAGTGAGAGTTTAGCTGCGGATACTTCAAGGTATACCTACCAACGTCCGCAGTCCTCGGAGTCCCATCTATCTTGACTAGTCTATTTTTCCTTATCCTTTTACATATATTGATGTATAGAATCATACAATACTTTTATTTAGAGCTTGTGACTTGTATTTCTTCGGGTCTTGCTAGTTGTACATGTTGAGTTGGAGACTTTATTTTATATAGTTGTTGAAGTTTTGAGACTTTAAATTATTATTTAAGTTATTTATGCATGAATGTTAGGCTTACCTAGTCTTAGAGACTAGGTACCATCACGACATCATACGGAGGGAAATTGGGATCGTGACAGCAACAAATATCCATGCTCCTCCAATTTTCCCTTAGATTTCATATCTCATGAATCTACTCCCAGAAATTTTTCTTCCACAAGCCAGAAGGACACAAAGGACTACTATGGTTAGTCCTCCAAGGCCCACACTACAAGTGATATAAAAATTGCGATTCGTCTGAAGCCTATGTTCCAGGAGTAGAGAAGTAATATTTAGCCAATTCATAATATCTAATTCTAATAGATACAACCCAAATTTTATATTTGCTTCAAAAATCTATTGCAACCACACAACTAGCCTGCTCCAGCAACAAGCTAGATGTTATCCAGCAAATAGAAAAAAATCTTCAACAAATTAAGACACAAATTTGAAAACAATGTCGAGCATCTTCATCTGAAAAATCATCAGAACAAGAATAATAAGACCCCCATGATGATTTTCTAGGAAAATAATTAGAGATACGGGTGTATTTGGTATGACGAAAAATATTTTTCGGAAAATATTTTCCCATTTTTCACTGTTTGGTTTAGATATCACATTTTTCTTAAATTGGAGGAAAATGACTTCCCTAGAAAAAGTTAGGAAAATATTTTCCAAAAACTCCACATACTCTCAAATCTTACCGCAACCCCTCCCCCTTCTCTCGCCTACCCCGCCCTCTCTCCAAAAAGGTTTATTTTGTTTTCTGTCACTGCCCATCCCCATCCTCGCAAAAAAAAATTATTTTAACTTTTTGTAATTTTTAATTTTCTGTTTTTTCATTTTTTTGCNCCCCCCCCCCCCCATAATTTTTTTTTTTTGTATTTTCAATTTTCTGTTTTCAGTTTTTTCTGTTTTTTCGTTTTTCTCTATTGGAAACAACCTCTCCATCCTCACAAGGTAGATGTAAGATTTGCGTACACACTACCTTCCCATACCCCTCAGTGTGGGATAATACTGGGTATGTGGTTATTTTTTTTTTCGTTTTTCTGCACCATTCACTCCCAACCCCCTGCAGCAAAAAAAAATTAAAATATTTTCAGTGCTGATTATTGCATTTTTTCGGCTTACAGGTTCAAAATTTTGCGAGTTCCAAAGTTATGAGTTCAGAGGTTTATGTGTTTGGATGTTTGCAGGTTTAGAAATTATAGAGTTTACGAGTTTGAAAGTTTAGCGGTTCAGAAGTTTATCAAATTTATGGGTTAGGAAGGTTGTTGGTTCGAAAGTTTATGGCTTCATGTTTATTGTTTCTAAATTATTTATGAATACTCTTGAGAAGTTATTTTCCTTAATTTGCGTGTCAAACACCAAAAAATGATTAAGATTACTGCTTGTTTTCCAAGAAAATATTTTCTTGGATACCAAACACACCACCATACATCATCATGACAATATACTAACATCACCATAACTGACATCATATATGCCATCATCAAGTATTCACTCCTTTGACATCATCCATGGCATTAGAAAATACGATCTTGTTGTATTTTAGCTATAAATAGCCCCCATCACTTGTAAGACACACACCACACTATCACTCCATAAGAAACTCCTCTCTCAAGAATTAGTCAGAGCTTACTCCCTCTAACTAACTATTATAAGAATTTTTTACTTGTAATATAAATTTTTCAGTTTCAATAATAATTTTTAATCAAGTTTATATTTATATATTACTATTGCATTATGGTTGGCCAATCCCCCTAATTTATTTTGTTCTATTTCATTTAAATGGTCAGCTGTGTCGCCTAACTTAATTATTGCACTCTAATTGTATCTTCTGCAGGTTAAGTTATACCGTTGTCATTTTCTTCCTTTCCTTACATTATTTTTAAATCCTTCCTGTCACGACCCAAAACCCAATATAAGTCGTGATGGCGCCCAACATCGTCGTTAGGCAAACCAACAATGAACTATCAAATTTATTGCTTTTGAAATCATGAATTTTTATTTAATAAAGAAACTAATTATAAAAGATCATGATGACATAATGCATAAATAATACATAAAAATAAAATGGTAATAATGTTAGGTGAAACCATAGACTAGAAATTTCCAAAACTCGTTGTCACAAGTGCATGAGCAATCTAGTATAATACACAAAATCCCTATATCCGGTGTCTGGTATATAATAGACATAAATAGTAAATACAACAAGGAAGAGACTCCAGGTGTAGATCGGAGCATGGAAAAAAACCCACCACTAGGTCTCCGGATAACGGGGATGTGTGCTCGAATGGCTATTACATGTACCTGCCTCAGAACCTGCACAATTAGTGAACAAGTGTAGCATGAGTACGCAAATAAATGCATACCCAGTAAATATCTTGTCTAACCTCGAAGAAATGGTGACAAGGGGTCTACCTCGACACTTATAGTGGTCAATAAAAAATAAAAAATTTTTAAATAGGCATGAAATTCAACAGTAGCAATGGAATAAGAGACAGTAAATAACGTGATCCTTTAATATAATATCAGCTTAAAATCCCCAAATATCACATTCCATCTCAACAATTAAGAGCCATCAAGTAATTATCAAATCTATGGACATGAATGAGATATCATGTATATTCTGACTCCTAACGATATTACGCACGAGTTATGCGGAGGTTATACAACCTGATCAACAGTAATTGTGTACACTACCGAAGATCGACCGATGCAAACCATAGATGCATCTCAAATATACTGTCGAGGCATTCGACTCGATCTACATAAATAGAGAAACTCTTCGAACTATGGTCACACAACTACAACTCAAGGATGGCACTCAAAGAAAGCATAACTTTCACCAACAATCAGGTATTGCGCCAAATCTCAAGGTAATGAAGCTAGGTCTAACATAATCCCTAATCAAATTTCAAGTATAAATATAAGTAATTTAACTAACAAGTTGAGTTTAAGTAGTAAAAATATTGCATGGTAAAGTCCTAAGTCTACCCAGACATAGGCATGATTTAAGATACGTACGGACTCTCATCACCTCGTGCGTACATAGCCCCCACAGCAAGTAGCACATAACAATCAAAGCACCTACGGGAAAATTTCCTGTTACAAGATTAGGCAAGAGACTTACCTCGCTTTCAAGTTCACTACTCGTCTCCTCAACCACACTAATTGCCTCAAATCGATGTCGAGAAATCCGAAACTAGCCAAAAGTCATACAAACTAATCAATATATGCCCAAAAGTTCATAATTTAACTATTAGAATAATTACCCAACCCAATTTGGAAAGTTCCTAAAAGTCACCCCCGGACCGACGTGCTCGGATTCCAGAAATTTTTGTAGATAAAGGTATGGACTCAAATATAGAATTTATACCCAATTCTAACATCAATTTCATGGCAAAATCCCATTTTTACCAAAACCCTGGGTTTTCTAACAAAGTCCCATAATCCGACAATTTCTATGTTACAATCTATCCATAAAGTATGTATTAAACTCACGTTATAAAGAAATTACATACCTCAAGATTCTAGGTGAAAATCCCTCTCCAAGAAGCTCTAAAATCGGCCAAACCAATGTTTAAGAATGAGAAAATAAGCTTAATTCCGAATTTTTAAAAGTTTCTGCCCAGTGACCCATTCTTCACGATCGCGAAAAGGCCCTCGTGATCGCGAAGGCAAAATCTGCCAAGTCACAGAAAAGCCTCTACGCGAATGCGATCAAATCCTTGGGATCGCGACCTGCCCTTTACGAATGCGGAAGGAAACGACTTGCTCACCTCAGTCCCTTCTTTGTGAATGCGGGACTCTCATCACTAACACTAATACCCCATATGCCTTTGCGACCATATCACAAACGTGAAGAGCAAAAGCACCTCCTTTCTAAATCCTTCATCGCGAACGCGCGGCACCCTCCTCATTCGCGAAGAAGGAAACCAGTACCAGTAATTTCTACAATTTGGACTTAACTTTGAGTGGTCCTGAACACACTCGAGCCACCTAAGACCCCATCCAAATGCAACAACAAGTTCATAAACATAATACGGACCTACTCAAAGTCTTAGAACATGTAAAACAACATCAAAACAAAGAATCGCACCCCAAAAACCAAATAAATTAATCTTGGAACTTCAAACTTGTTCAACTAGTTACCAAAAAACACTTCTTCAACTAGCTTCAAATGCAACGAGTCATGCTTAGACAACCTACCAATTGTTATGGACACGTCACACAATACGGATCTATTCCCAGGCTCCGAATCCAAAACGGACATCGATAACACCAAATTCTACTTTAAACCAAATTTCAGAAACTCTAAAATCTTCAAGGAGCCAACTTTCAACAATAAGCGCCGAAAGACTCCTGGTTCATCCAAAACTCAATCTAAACACGCACCCGAGTCTGAAATTATCATACAAATTTATTGGGACTTTCAAATCTCTGTTCTGAGATCGTTTACACAAAATACTGGCTTCAAACTTGACCACCTTAGGCCACTATTAAGGAACTAAGTGTGTCGAATTCAACTCGAACCCTTCCAAAACCAAACCATTCATCCCAACAAGTCATAAAACAGTAAAAGCGCATACAAAAAGTCTTAAATAACGGAACGAGGATCTAGAAAACAAAATGACCGGTCGAGTCATTACATTCTCCACCTCTTAAACAAACGTTCATCCTCAAATGGGTGTAGAATCATATCTGGAGTGCTAAATAAGCATGGATATCTGCTTCTCATGTCCTCCTCGATCTCTTTAGTCGCCTCCTCTACTGGTGGACCACTCTACTAGACCTTTACCGCAGAAATTTTCTTAGACCTCAACTAGCAGACATGCCCGTCAATAATAGCAACTGGCTCATCCTCATAACCTGAGCTCTCATCTAGGTGAACTGTATTGTAATCTAACATATGTGACCTGTCGGCACGGTACTTCTGGAGAATAAACACATGGAAAACTTTATAAACTCCCGATAGAATAGGAGGAAAAGCAACCTCTCCAACTTGCACCAACACCTCAAATGGACCAATGAACCTTGGACTCAGCTGGCCCTTCCTTCTGAACCTCATGAGACCCTTCACCGATGAGACTTTCAAGAGAACCTTCTCGTCCACCATAAATATAAATCACATGTTTTTTGATCCGCGTAACTCTTCTGTATGGAATGAGCTATGCGAAGTCGCTCTTGTATCAACTTTACCTTATCCAAGGCATCCTTTACCAAATCAGTACAATATAACGTGGCCTCATCGGGATCAAACCAACCGATGGGGGCACGACATCGCCGACCATACATAGCCTCAAATGGATCCATCTCGATGCTTGACTGATAATTGTTATTATAAGCAAACACGGCCAAAGGTAAGAATTGATCCCACTGCCCTCTAAAGTGAATCACACATGCTTTGAGCATGTCGTCCAAAATCTGAATTGTTCACGTGACTGACCGTCATCCTGCAAATGAAAAGACGTGTTGAGCTCTATTTCGGTACCCAACTCATTGTGTACTGCTATCCAGAAATGTGAAGTAAACTGAGGGTCCCTACTGAAATGATAGAAATAGGTACACCATTGTAACGACCCGGCAGGTCGTCCCGAGAACTCAGCCCCGTTTCCCCCGTTTCTGCTTCATTTTATGTAGTTCAGCTTCATTTATGTGTGTTGGGTCGGTTGGTTCGGGTTCAGAGTGGTCATAATGAGAATTTAGGCAATTAGTCTCTCAAGGTAGCCTAATAGTTGAGAAAGTCAACTGAGAATTGACTTATTAGTAAACAACCTCGGAATGCAGATTTTATGGCTCGGGTAGCTTCGTTAGGTGATTTGGTACTTAGTATTGTGTTCAGAATACTTTTGTGATGTCCGGTGTAGAATAAGGCTTGAATTGGCGAAAGTTAGTTTTTGGCGATTTCCGATCGGCAGTGGAAAATAGGTTATCAGGGTCGGAATGGAATTCCGGAAGTTGGAACAGGTCCGTAATGTCATTTTGAGTATGTGTGCAAAATTTCAGGTCAAACGGAGGTGTTTTGGTTGGTTTCGGCATAGTGGCGAAATTTGAAAATTTCAAAGTTCATAGGCTTGAATTTGATGTAATTTTGGTGTTTACGTGTTGTGTTTGGTGTTTCGAAGGCCCAACTAAGTTGGAACAATGCTATAGGGTGTGTTGGTATGTTCGGTTGGGGCCCCGAGGGGCTCCGAATTGATTTCAGATGGTTAACGGGGTTTTGAACTTGGAAAATTTGCAGAAATAGCTGCTGGGGTGATTTCTGGTGTTGGCCGCACCTGTGGATGGGTAGCCGTAGGTGCGTCGCAGGTGGGATGGGCAATGTGCAGGTGCAAAAAGGGTAGGTAGGGGAATTTCCACAGGTAGGAAGTTTTGGCCGCACCTGCAATGCCGCAGGTGCGGAGGATTGGCCGCAGGCGCGGAATTGATCCGTTAAGTGGGATTCTGCAAGTGCGCACCTGGGACCGCAGGTGCGTGTCCGCAGGTGCAGAAATGCTGTAGAAACAATATATAAGAGGCATCCCTGAAATTCATTTCATTTCACCATTTTTGCATGCGGGAGGAGCTCTTTTGAAGGCAAATTGAAGAGGGGATTCGTGGCTCTTCAGTGAAGGTAAGTTCTCGGTTTATTAACATCGTTTCTATACTATTTTAATTCGGATTAGTCTTGCACTTGAAGGATTTAAAGTAAGAAAAGTTTGGAAAGTGGGAGGAAAGAGTTGGGAATTTCTTTTGGCAATTTTAGTGGGCGATTGTGGTCCGATTTTGGTGTTCTTGGTATGTACGGTCTCGTGGGAGGATAAGGGTTTTTGTGATGTAAATTTTATTGGATTCCGAGATGTGGTCCCGGGGCTAGGGTTTGGCCGAATTTCGAGATTCTTGTATAAGTTGATAATTTTCGATTGGGTTGTGTTCCTTGAGTATATATTGATGATATTGAACTGGTTTTGGCAAGATTCGGAGCAATCGGGAGCCAATTTGAGGGGCATGAGCATAGCACACTAGTGTTGTGGCCCGGTAGAGGTAAGTAATGGTTATAAATCTTGTCCTAAGGGTATGGAACCTCGGACTACATATTTTCTCACTGATTTTAGAAAAGCGCACATGTCGGATGACGAGTATGTGGCGCGTACTGATTTTTGGATTGGATTAGGTCTTCTCTGCGGCAACTAATCTGTTGCATATTTACTCAAAACCTTATGTTAAATCATATTCTAAAGATGGTTGAAATATTTGGGCTATAAGCCGTATTTGGGGCCTCGTGCCGATCTGTTTAGACCCCTTGAGGGCTTTTCACTGCTTTTTTTCCTCACTATGTATTGATGATTTCACTCAGTTGTATTGTGCATACTGTATTCGAAACTCAGCATGATTTACACCACTTGAGATTTAAACTGATGTTTTGGGTCGAGTACCCTATTTTACTGATTCGCCCGAGGGGCCTTTCGAGTGGTTCTGCTGAGTGTGGTCGAGGGCCAAGAGTGATGGTGAGGTGATGAGTCATATTAGCGCTTGGGCTGAAGGAGCCCCTTCGGAGTCTGTACACACCCCCAGTGAGCGCACCGAGTGCCGAGTGATGAGCGATTGGGAGGCCGAGTGACGAGTGATTGGGAGGCATGAGTGATTGTGAGGTGTTGAATGACTGTGAGGCATGCGCAAGGGGCTGATTATTATACATGTTTTGCCCGAGGGGCTACTGATTATTTTACTACATTCATTTTCATACTAAATCTTTCGGTTTGAAGTTGTTAAAACTATGCATTCTTTAAAGGACTTTTCTGAAGTTGATTTTAAAGCATGATGATTTCACATATCTATGTTATACTGTTGGAAAGAAAGGTTGTGCATCTTGTGATTTGATGTCATTGATTTTATGTGTTCCTTGCTACTCAGACCTGATTTATTTTCATTACTACTGAGTTGGCGTACTCACATTACTCCCTGCACCTTGTGTGCAGATTCAGGTGTTTGGGCAGGGTGAGCTGTCTATCTGTTCCGGAGATTCTCGGAGGTTTGCAAGGTAGCTACATTCGTCCGCAGTCCTGCTCCATCTCCTGCTTACTATTATAGTATTTATTTTCGTCTAGTTGTATATTTTATGTAGATGCTCATGACCGGTGACTCCAGGTTCTCGGGGGTTGTATTTAATTTTCAGTACAGATTTAACTGTGTTATAAATGTTTAAAGGAAACCTTTATGGGTAATTGGTATAGTAAAGATGTAAAACGGAAGTTTATTGTGATTCGAGTTTGGGTTTTGGCTGGCCTAGTTCCATGATAGGCGCCATCACGACTGGCCTGAATTTGGGGTCGTGATAGCTTGGTATAAGAGCGCTAGGTTACATAGGACTCACCAGTCATGAGCAGGTTTAGTGGAGTCTTGCGGATTGGTACGGAGACGTATGTACTTATTTTCGAGAGGCTACGGAACCTTTAGGAAAATCTCACATTTTTAAAATTCTTGTCGTGCGAATCCATTGTATTCAGCCAAGAGTGTAACTCTTGAATTCCTTCCATGTATTCGAGCGCGAACGAGAGCGCCTGGTATCAATTGTGCATCGACGGCTTGTGGCTTCCATGGATGAGATGTGATTTTGGCATGTTGGTAATGGGTCAGTCTGGAGGAGTTGAGGCCGGATTCATTCTGTGGCTTGATTGCTGAGATTTTTGTTGTGTGGGAACATGTAATTGGGGACTTGTATGTCCGTTTGTGTTCTTATTGATGAGAATTGGTGACTAGATTCCTATGTGGTGGGTGTGAATTTGATGGTTAGATGTGTTCAGACTGTGAAATGTGACGAAAGTGTTGGCCAGAAATGTGGTAAGATTTATTGAGTGTTTGATTTATGTCTCGATTTGGTATATGGCCTTGAGTTGTGAGTATGTTGGAAGACCTCTCATGTTGTGTAGTTATGGAGTGAAGCGGATTTCTCTGTTGGGTTATGAGTCCCTGGTGATTTCTTTGAGTTGATCATTTGCCCCAGTAACGTTCATGTATTTGATTGACGTTGTATTCCAGCCATATTAGCACTCCTTGTTATTGTATATCATTGATGGCGTCCTAGCATATTCGCGTAGCCGGGAGTAGCATACTCAGTATCTGAGGATGACATTACAAGGATCCAGGGAGGAAAGGCTCTATGCCAATTCTCCGAGTGTGACTTTTGGCTCGGTTGAGTAGCATTCTTGGGACATGTGGTGTCCAGTGAGGGTATCCATGTGGTCAGACATGTGTGGTTAGAGCTTCCAGAAGCTCGAGATTTCTGTGACCACCGCTGCAGTGTTAGTTCTTCCATCAGCTTCAGGGTTTTTTTACTGCGTATCGTGGTGCCTCGAGGGTAGGCGTTGGTTGTGTTCAGATGCAGGAAGGTGTAGTGATTTCATGATAGTTCTGGTCTTTAGAAGTGTATGGAGAGATAGCAGTTGAGGCTAAGAGGGCAGGGGTATCTCCTGCGGGTTGTCCGAGGGTGTGTGGTCCCTATGTAGTTTTGCAATAAGTTCTCTTCTACCAGTAAAATGATATATGTTGTAATTTGAGTTTAGATCGCTCATGGGAGTTGGCACGACCATCACAATGATGGATGCGAGATTGGAAATTGATTTGAGTGTTAGATGGTTTGGGTCATATCATCTTATAGAGGATTTAGTTGAATCCCACCACAGCATGGTGGCAGTGATAATGTGTGGGCATAGTCTTGTTTGTCTTGATCCTTGGCTTTGAGACAAGTGGGGGAGTTCGTTATTGAAAAGTTGATTTCATGATTATGTGTGGTATTGGTTTCAGTTCGAGGTATATTGGTAAATCAGTTATGACCTGCAGGTATGGGGCCTGGGAATGTCACGAGTAAGGGAAATTTCTTTGATATAGGTTGTAATGTACTTTGTTGGGTAATTGGGTTCTATTTAATGAGTTAGTGGAAATTGTAAAAGGTGTAGGGTGTGCAGTGTATGAATTTTCTTGTGGCTTCAAGTGAGTGGATTACTTTCCTAGTATGTTAGTGTGCAAACGGGTCAGGTTGATTCTGTCTAATTGGTCAGTGTGATTGAGATTTACGTTAGAGGATGTCAAGACTTGTGGTATTCTATATTTCAGTATCAGGAAGGTGAAGGTAATGGCTTTAGATTCGCAGGAAGTCTCTTTAGGGTAAGTCTTTCTAATGTGGTGCATTTGGGGATGATCGAGGGAGTATTCAGTCGCTTATGAGCCTTAGACGGTATGGTTTTGTGCTTAGGTCACGTGTGGTGAGTCGAGATTGCAAATTTGTGGTATTACGGCAGGAAGAAGTATCAATTTGAAGGTAAGTCAGAAGCACTTGGGTAAATAGGGAAACTTGGTAGTAGGTCAGATCAGCATGGTTAGGGATACGATTAGTTCTTTGGGTGTTCATAAGGTGACGAGTTTTTCGGGTATATCTTAGTAATGCTCTTGGATTTTTTGGTGGACTGCGTAGTTTGGTAGAGTTAGAAGAGTTCAGTCCTGATGGTTTGATGTGTGCAAATGGGATTTCGGATAGTTCCGGATGGTTTCTACTGCGGTTAAGGGTGCATATTTTCTTATGATGTGTAGTGAGTTTGTTTCTAAATGGGATCAAATGGAAGTTCTTGGCTAGTTGGGTACGTAGTTGCTTATGGCTCGGAAGGGACCATGGAGTTCTCGTATTTTTCCTAGGTTGGCATGGCATGTGCGGTATGTTGGGTAGAGTTGAGATTTGCTTATGCGAGGTCACGGTTTGGTTCTGGAAGGAAGGTCATAATTCTTAGGCAGCATGGGCAATCTCAGATGACTAGGTAGATGATATCACTAATTGGTACGACGTGATGAGGTATATATATTTCGGAAAGAGCAATGTGTTTGAGTTAAGGGTACTTCATTGGGATGTGTTATGTATTCGAGCGGTGGAGTTGTGATCAGATAAGGTAATATGTACGTTTCATGGATTTTGAAACTGAGAGTTCTCATAAACAGGATATTTGGTGGTAGTGAGCTGTGAAGATGCGAGCAGAGCTAGTCGGATATTAGTATGTACCATCATTCTGTCATTCTGAACTTTTCGGTAAGTTATTTACCTAATGTGGGTGATCAGAGTTAATTTAGGGTCACTGGTAGGCTAATATAGGTGCGTGTTCTGCACCGGGTCAGAATTGTTGGCTCTGAGTTTCTATTATTGAGAAAGGTACCATTAGATTGTGATTGAGCTTATTCATGTTCTAGAGTGACCTATGAGTTACCCTTCGGTGTTGCGAGGACTGGTGATTATTGGTTATATGCACATATTGTGCGGTTCTAATTAGGCTTATTAGCTAGATTTGAGTAAGGTAAGTAATTTGGGTGTTGCGGGATTGAGACGTGTGGTTATATACCTTCTTTTACGGGTGGCATGGTATCGTCCAGTTTCCCCCATGGTTATGGCAATGCACTTGAGTACTTGATATCGAATTTTGAATGGTTATTGATTTTTGGGAAAGGTGTCTTGAAATATTTCAAGTGGACCAGCGGTTGGATGAGATCGCGCAGTGTAGCGGAGTTATGTAGGGGTATGACCTTTGGTATTGGATTCATGTGTTTTGATTTTTACAGTGTGTGCCAGGCTGTTAGCATGATAGGTGATGGTAATTATTAATGGCAGGATAGTCCTCTCGTGTGGATCTTTTATATAAGTTGATTTCATTGGGCTGTTGCTGTTAGGTGCACAAGTTGCACAGGTTTTGGCTTCGAATTGTATCGATGTGTCATGTTATCAGGGTGGTCGTGATGGATGAGAAGAGTTCATTGGGCCTAGAATGAACATTTTTAGAATTTTCTACAGCATAGTTGGAAGGATAAATATCGAGAGTCGGCTTAGAAATCTGCTATGATTCCTGTTTGGGAAGGGAGAGCCTCATGTCTAACTGATCGGCCGAATGGTTGTTAGTTATACGTGCTTCTTTCATCATCGGTAGTATATGGAAGTGTTAGAGCAAGGCATTTCTTGATAAGAGGTTACGTACCAGTACTGGGTTGTTCTGAGCAGTTATTGTGACTAAGAGTTACCACTATGAGTGTTTGAGTCGCGCGGTGTATTATGTGATTTCATCCTGGGTGCATATATGTCTTGATTCAGCATGTTCAGACTTGTTCAGTTCATAGTTATGGGAATTTTGATCTTGTATATCATTTCGGAAGGGGGAATTTGGCTCTAAGGTTTATGGGCCAGGATTTGGATTTCGAAATTTCAACGGTATTGTGCTATTGGACCTATATGAGATATGGTGACGAGGGATCACCCCCGGGTATGTGCATGGTAAGCTACGTTATAGTTTGATGGTGTTGGAGAACAACTCTTGGCACGTTCAAGGACGAAAGTATGTTTAACGGGGGGAGGATGTAACGACCCGGCCGGTCGTTCCGAGAATTTAGCCTTGTTTCTCCCGTTTCTGCTTCATTTTATGTGATTCAACTTCATTTATATGTGTTGGGTCAGTTGGTTCGGGTTCAGAGTGGTCATGATGAGAATTTAGGAAATTAGTCTCTCAAGGTAGCCTAATAGTTGAAAAAGTCAACTGAGAATTGACTTATTGGTAAACGACCTCGGAATGCGGATTTTATGGCTCGGATAGCTTCGTTAGGTGATTTGGGACTTAGGAGTGTGTTCAGAATATTTTTGTGATGTCCGGTGTAGAATTAGGCTTGAATTGGCGAAAGTTAGTTTTTGGCGATTTCCGGTCGGCAGTGGAAAATAAACTATCAGGGTCGGAATGGAATTTCGGAAGTTGGAATAGGTCCGTAATGTCATTTTGAGTATATGTACAAAATTTCAGGTCAATCGGAGGTGTTTTGGTTGGTTTCGGCGTAATGGGCGAAATTTGGAAGTTTCAAAGTTCATAGGCTTGAATTTGATGTAATTTTGGTGTTTTCGTGTTGTTTTTGGTGTTTTGAAGGCCCGACTAAGTTGGAATACTGCTATGGGGTGTGTTGGTATGTTTGGTTGGGGCCACGAGGGGCTCCGGATTGATTTCGGATGGTTAGCGGGGTTTTGAACTTGGAAAATTTGCAGAAATAGATGCTGGTGTGATTTCTAGTGTTGGCCACACCTGCGGATGAGTAGCCACACGTGCGATGGACAATGCGCAGGTGCGAAAAAGGCTAGGTAGGGGAATTTTCGCAGGTGCAAAGTTTTGGCCGCACCTGCGATGCCGCAGGTGCGGAGGATTGGCCGCAGGCGCGGTATTTGTCCGTTAAGTGGGATTCCGCAGGTGCGCACGTGGGACCGCAGGTGGGGGTCCGCAGGTGCGACTAAATGTCCGTAGGTGCAGAAATGCTGTAGAAACAGTATATAAGAGGCATCCGTGAAATTCATTTCATTTCACCATTTTTGCATGCGGGTGGAGCTCTTTGAAGGCAAATTGAAGAGGGGATTCGTGGTTCTTCAGTGAAGGTAAGTTCTCAGGTTATTAACATCGTTTCTATACTATTTTGATTCGGATTAGGCTTGTATTTGAAGGATTTAAAGTAAGAAAAGTTTGGAAAATGGGAGGAAAGAGTTGGGAATTTCTTTTGGCAATTTTAGTGGGCAATTGTGGTCCGATTTTGGTGTTCTTGGTATGTACGGTCTTGTGGAAGGATAAGGGTTCTTGTGTAAATTTTTTCGGATTCCGAGACGTAGGCTCGAGGCTCGGGTTTGGCCGAATTTCGAGATTCTTGTATAATTTAATAATTTTCGATTGGGTTGTGTTCCTTGAGTATATATTGATGATGTTGAACTAGTTTTGGCTAGATTTGGAGTAATCGGGAGCCAATTTAAGGGGCATGAGCATAGCGGACTAGTGTTGTGGCCCGGTAGAGATAAGTAATGGTTATAAATCTTGTCCTGAGGGTATGGAACCCCGGACTACATATTTTCTCACTGATTTTAGAAAAGCGCACATGTCGGATGACGAGTATGTGGCGCGTACTGATTTTTGGTTTAGGTCCTCTCTGCGTCAACTAATGAGTTGCATATTTACTCAAAACCTTATGTTAAATCATATTCTAAAGATGGTTGAAATATTTGGGATATAAGCCGTATTTGGGGCCTCGTGCCGATCTGTTAAGACCCCTTGAGGGCTTTTCACTGCTTTTTTTCCTCACTATGTATTGATGATTTCACTCAGCTGTATTGTGCATACTGTTTTCGAAACTCAGCATGATTTACACCACTTGAGATTTAAACCGATGTTTTGGGTCGAGTACCCTGTTTTACTGATTCGCCCGAGGGGCCTTTCGAGTGGTTCTGCTGAGTGTGGCTGAGGGCCAAGAGTGATGGTGAGGTGATGAGTGATATTAGCGCCTAGAATGAAGGAGCCCCTCCGGAGTCTGTACACACCCCCAGTGAGCGCGCCGAGTGATGAGTGATTGGGAGGCCGAGTGACGAGTGATTGGGAGGCATGAGTGATTGTGAGGTGCTGAGTGACTGTGATGCATGCCCGAGGGGCTGATTATTATACATGTTTTGCCCGAGGGGCTACTGATGATTTTACTACATTCATTTTCATACTAAATCTTTCGGTTTGAAGTTGTTAAAACTATGCATTCTTTAAAGGACTTTTCTGAAGTTGATTTTAAGGCATGATGATTTCACGTATCTATGTTATACTGTTGGAAAGAAAGGTTGTGCATCTTGTGATTTGATGACATTGATTTTATGTGTTTCTTGTTGCTCAGACCTGATTTATTTTCATTACTACTGAGTTGGGTACTCACATTACTTCTTGCACCTTGTGTGCAGATTCAAGTGTTAGGGCAGGGTGAGTTGTCTATCTGTTCCGGAGATTTTTCGGAGGTTTGCAAGGTAGATGCATGCGTCCGCAGTCCTGCTCCCTCTCCTGCTTACTATTATAGTATTTATTTTCGTAGAGTTGTATATTTTATGTAGATGATCATGACCAGTGACACCGGGTTCTTGGGGGGTTGTATTTAATGTTCAGTATAGATTTAACTATGTTATAAATGTTTAAAGGAAACCTTTATGGGTAATCGGTATAGTAAAGATGTAAAAGGGAAGCTTATTATGATTCGAGTTTGGGTTTTGGCTGGCCTAGTTCGATGATAGGCGTCATCACGACTGGCCTGGATTTGGGGTCGTGACAACCATGCAACCGAACAATCTCCTAGATATAAACCTGGGCCAAGCTATCTGAAGAGAACGTAGTCACTACCAGAATAAAGTGCATAGACTTGGTCAATCTGTCGAAAATGACCCGAACGACATCAAATTTCCTCTACGTCCGTGGCAACCCAATTACGAAGTCCATAGTGATGGGCTCCCTCTTCCACTTTGGAATAACCATCTGCTTAAGTAGGATACCTAGTGTCACGACCCCAAATCTAAACTAGTCGTGATGGTGCATATCGTGGAACTAGGCCAGCAAAAATTAACACGTAAAACGTAATGAATCTTTCATTTCTATCATTACTAAAATGATAATCCATAAAGATCTCGTTTAACCATTTTTTTTTTAAAAAACAGATAAAGCCACGCCGAATGTTAAATACAACCCCCAAGATCCCGGAGTCACTGGTCATGAGCATCTAAAGTAAATATACAAGTCTAGAAAATAAACTCTATAATAGTAAGAAGGAGAAGGGCAAGGCTGCGGACGCTTGCAGCTACCTCGCTAATCTCCGTGAATCTCTGGTACAGTAAATCAACTCTCAGTCAGCCCTAGCACCTGAATCTGCACACAAGGTGCAGGTAGTAATGTGAGTACGCCAACTCAGTAGTAATGAAAATAAATAAGGTCTGAGCAGTAAGAAACACATAAAATTAGGTCATCAAATCATAAGAGCCACAGTCTTTCTTTCCAACAATGTATACGTTAAATCATCCCGCTTAAAAGCCAATTTCAGTAAAAATCATTAGAGAATATACTTGCAAAAAATTGCAATATAAGTTTCAAGAAGTTTAGTGTAAAAATGATAAAAATCATAAAAAAAGCCTCTCGGGCAAAACATGTATCAGAAACTGCCCCTCGGGCGTAACATCACTCAGAATCAGCCCCTCGGGCATACCTCACAGTCACTCATAATCAGCCCCTCGGGCAACCTCACAGTCACTCATGCCTCTCAAGCACTCACACTCAGTAGGTACCTACTCTCACTAGGGGTGTACAGACTCCGGATGGGCTCCTATAGCCCAAGCGCTAATATCAAGCCATCTCGTGGCATAATCACTCAGGCTCTTGGCCTCTCACATATCATAAACAATGTAACATGCTGCGGCGTACAGCCCAAAATATAGTAATAGTCTGTGAGGTATGCCCGAGGGGTACGACTGAGTGTAAATCAAAAGTCAATATAGTGAGGAATAGCATAAAACAGCCCCCAAGGGTTCTAAACAGGTCGGCATAAGGCCCCAAACATGGTGTACAACCCAAAATATAGTAATAGTCGTAAAACACAATTTATCATATGGTTTAGAAGCAATTACGCAACTCAATAGTTGCCACGGGACAGACCAAGTCATAATCCCCTATCATTGCACGCCACACACTCGTCATCCAGCATGTGAACCACTCCAAAGTAGTGAGAAAATATAAAGTACAGGGTTTCATACCCTCAGGAAAAGATTTACAGTCATTACTTACCTCAAACCGGATGAAAATCTACTCTGTGATGCCCTTGCCACTCGACTCGGCCTGAATTCGCTCCAAATCTATTCAAAATCAGATTTGTACCATCAATTTACGCTAAAGGGACAAAGCACACGCGAAAATACTCAAATTACATCAAAAATTCCAGAATTGGCCAAACCAGACCCCCGGGCCCACGTCTTGGAATCCGATAAAAATCACAAAACTAGAATCCTTACACTCTCACGAGTCCATATATACGAAATATATAAAAAAATCCGATGACAAATGACCACTCAAATCCTTAAATCAAAGTCTCTAATTTCCAAGCCCTAACCCCTCAAATTATACCATTAAATTCCACTAATTCCATGCTTAATAAGTCAAATACCAACATAGAATCGAGTTTTAGGTCCAAGAAACTTACCTCCACGAAAATCCCTTGAAATCCCTCTTCAATTTGCTCCCAAAAGCCTCAACCCGTATGAAAATATGATGAAAAATGCCTAAAAATCGTGAAGGCAAGTATTTGTATGATCTGCCCAGGGGTTCCGCACCTGCGGTCACTTGCTCGCACCTGCGGACTCGCAGGTGCGATCCTTCTTTCGCATCTTCGTAATATGGCCAAGCCTCCATTTTCCGCTCCTACAGCACATTCTCCGCACCTGCGCCCCTCACACCTGCGGCTCCCCGTCCGCAGGTGCGGCCACGCAAAAAATATCACACCAGCAGCCTTTCTGCTGCATTATCAAAATCCAACCCTTCCGATGACCACCCAAAATCACCCCGAGCCCCTCGGGGCCTCAACCAAATATACCGACACGTCATATATCATCACACGAACTTAGTCGAACCCCCGTTACACTCAAAAATATCATCAAAACACCAAATAAGTCCAAAATTCAAGCCTAAGGATTCCTAAATTTTTGAAATTCGCCAATGATGCCGAAACCAACAAAAACACGTACGAATGACCTGAAATTTGCACACACATCCAAAATGACACTAAGAACCTGTCTCAACTTCCGTAATTCCATTCCGACCCCGATAGTTAATTTTTCACTGTCGACCGAAAAGCGCCAAAAACTCGATTTCGCCTATTCAAGCCTAATTCTACTCCGGACCTCCGAAAAACATTCAGAACACACTCCTAAGTCCTAAATAACCTAATGAAGCCATTCAAGCCACAAAAACCACATTCCGAGATCATATACCTAAAAGTCAACTTCCGATTGACTTTTCCAACTATTGAACCAAGTTAAGAGACTAAGTGTCTCATTTCTCTTCAAAAATCGCTCTGAACCTGAGCCAACCCACCTAACACAATATAATGAAGCTGAACCACATATAATGAAGCAGAAACGGGGGAAACAGGGCTAAAACTCTCGGAACGACCAATCGGGTCATTACACTTAGCCTCTGGTGATCATACTTTACCTGCTAGCAATTTAGGCACCTTTCCACATAATCAACTTCCTTCTTCATATGTTGCCACCAGTAATGTTTCCTCAGGTCACGATACATATTCATAGAACATGGATGAATAAAATACCGCGAAGTGTGTGCCTCCTCTAGAATCTTCCCCCTCAGGCCATAAATATTAGGGACACACAGGTGACCCTAGAGTCACAAAACATCATCATCACTGATAGTAAACTCTTTGGCACCACCCCGAAACATCATCTCTTTAAGAACCAGCAAGTGCAGATCATCGTACTAACGAGCCTTAATCCGCTCAAATAAGGAAAACTGAACCACGACACATGCAAGAACTCGACTAGGCTCTGAATTATCCAACCTCACATGTTTGTTAGCTAAGGACTGAATGCCCAAAGCCAATGGCCTCTCCTCTGCTGAAATAGATGCCAAACTACCATACTCTCGGCCTTTTTTGCTCAAGGCATCGCAACTACATTCCCCTTTCCCATATGATAGAGGATAGTAATATCATAATCCTTTAGTAACTCAAGACAGCTACGCTGCCCCAAATTAAGGTCCCTCTGCTTAAACAAATGCTACAAACTATGGTGAGTGGTATAGACCTCACATGACACCCCATAAAGATAATGCCTCCAGATCTTGAGAGCATGAACTATCGCGGCCAACTCCAAATCACGTACAGGGTAATTCTTATTGTGGGGCTTTAGATGGCGTGAAGAATATATAATAACATGTCCCTCCTACATCAATTCACAACCCAAGCCAACAAATGAAGCATCGGAATACACATTATACATCCCTGAACCGGGGGGAAACACTAACATCGATGTTGTAGTCAATACAGTCTTGAGCTTCTGAAAGATCGCCTCGAAATAATCGAACCGTCTGAATGAAGCACCTTGTGGGTTAATCAAGTCAAAGGAGCTGCAATAGACGAGAAGCCCTCCACAAACCGACAATAATAACATGTCAACCCCAAGAAACTCCTAATCTCGGACGCTCTAGTAAGATTAGCCTAACTCTGAACTACCTCGATCTTATTAGGATCCACCTTGATACCCTCACCTGAAGCAACATGCCCTAATAAAACCATATAATCTAACAAAAACTCGCACTTGGAGAACTTAGCATATAGCTTTTATTCCAGCAAGGTCTGAAGCAAAATCCTCAAATGTTGCTCGTGATCCTCCATACTACGCGAGTAGATCAATATCTCATCAATAAAGACAATGAAAAATGAGTCAAGATATGTCTTGAACACCCAATTCATCAAATTCATAAATGTCTTTGGGGCGTTAGTCAAGCTGAAGGACATCACTAGGAACTCATAGTGCACATATCTAGTCCGGAAAGCCACCTTCGGAACATCCGAAGCACGAATCATCAGGTAATGATACCCAGACCTCATGTCAATCTTAGAGAACACTCTAGAACCCTATAAGCGATCAAACAAATCATCAATGCGCGGCGACGGTTACTTATTCTTGATAGTGACTTTGTTCAACTGGCGGTAATCAATGCACATCATCATATTCGAATTTGAATTCTTCACAGACAATACTGGTGGACCCAAGACGACACATTCGGCCTTATGAACTCCTTCTCGAGCAAATTCTCAAAATGTTCCTTCAACTCCTTTGGAGCCATGCAGTACGATGGAATAGAGATAGGCTGGGTTCCTGGCACCAAATCAATATTGATATTGATATCATGATCTAGTGTCATGCCTAGTAGATCAGAAGAAAATATATCAGAGAAATCCCGCACCAAGGGCACTAAATTATTGTGGGAGTCCCCACAACAATATCTCAAACATAAACTAGATAGGGCAAGAAACCCTTCTCGAAATGATGATGAGCCTTCAAGAAAGAGAAAACCCAACTAGATGTACTAATAGATGAGCCTCTCCACTCTAATCTAGGAAACTCTGGCATCGCTAATGTAACAGTCTTGGCATGGTAATCAAGAACAACATGGTACAGAGATAACCAGTACATGCCCAAGATGACCTCAAAGTCGGTCATATCAAAGCAACAAAAGATCTGCTCTGATCTCGTAACCATAGAAAATTACAACACAGGACCAATAAATATGATCCACAACAACAAATCACCCACCGGCGTGGACACCTATACATGAACACCAAAGACTCACGAGAGACATCCAGATAAGGAGTAAATAGATAAGACACATATGAATAAGTAGATCTCGGATCAAATAGAATTGAAGCATCCCTACTGCAGACACAAATAATACATGTGATCACGACGTCTGAGGCTACTACATATAGTCTGGCTGGAAAAGCATTGAACCTATCCGGAGCGCAACCTAGATAGCCTCCACCTCTAGGGCAACCCCGATCCACCTTCCCTCCTGCTGGACAGGTGGTGTAGAAGCTGGTGCAGAGATCATGGGTTAATTGCCCTGTTGTACTGCCTTGCACCGAAGCCTGGGGAAAAACCTCCTCATATGACCAAGCTCCACGCACTCGTAGCAACCTCTCTATGCAAAAGACTGTTGACCCTGAGTCTGACCTTGGTAACCTTAATGCCAACTGGAAGAACCTTGTGTAGCCGGTGGATGATAGGTACTCTTTGGGATAGCGTTGAAGTAGGGTCGCGCTGGAGCACCCCGAGCAGGCAGTGGTACTGAATACACGGCTTTCTAGACTACCCCTCATGAACTGATCTCTAACCTCTGACCCCAAACGGGGCGTCACTGAATCCAGCAGAATATCAAAGTCGCTTATCCCTCGGTGTATGCTCTCGGCCCTAGTGGTGGATACCCTCGATCCTTCGAGCTATCTCCACAACCTGCTCATAAGAACTCCCTATCTCAACCGCTCGGGCCATATTAACTTGGATACCATAATGCAAGCCTGTAATAAACCTCTGTACTCTCTCTGCATTTGTGGGGAGTATCATAAGTGTGTGGTGACACAACATAGAGAATCTCACCTCATAATCGGTCATAGATATCTAACCCTGTTGGAGTCGCTCGAACAGGCCCCATAATTATTCCCTCTAAGAGGTTGGAATATATGTCTCCCAAAAAGAGACGTGTGAACTGGTCCCAAGTTAAGGGAGGTGAAGTTGCTGGTCTGCTACAGAGATAAGACTGCCACCATCTACGGGCCTTGCCCTATAAATGTAATGTGGTGAAGTCTACCCCATGGGACTCTACTACTCCCATATTATGCAGCTTGTCCTTGCAACTATCAATTAAGTCATATGGGTCCTTATGCGGCTCACCGCCAAAGACAAGAGGATGTATCCTAGTCCATCTGTCCAGTCGCTTCTACTACTCAATGGTCGGGACTGGTCTAGGCTCTGGTATAACCACTACAACTTGCTGGGTCGTGCCCGTAGGTAGTGCACCTTGGATATGATAAATGGTAACAACATGCCCTGGATCCTGCCTCTCGCCTGAAATATGGTCGGATCTTCCAAAAATAGCCCGGCCTGAGTCATAGAATCCATGAACCACAACATAAAACCCATGACCTCATGAAATCCCAGTGCAGACATAAAATTCACCGGGGCTGACTCAGCTGCAAGCGCTTCATCCTGCTCCTCACTAACAAGATCCTCCACTACATCCACCGGTGGCATAACAGGAGAAACTATAGGACGCCCTCGTCCTCTAGCAGAATTTGTGGCCCTCCCTCGGCCTCTAACAACCAGTGCAGCAGCTTCTCTGCTGCCAAGTACATATGCAATGTGCGTTCTCACCATCTATGAGAGAATAAGTAAAGATACTTAGCACAACATCAACTTCACCATGGGAGATGAAGAAAGGAAAGTTTTCTAACACCCTATAGCCTCTCGAAGATAAGTACGGATGCTTTCGCACGATCCGCAAGACTCTACTAGGACTGCTCATGACCCATGAGACCTATGTGAATCTAGGTCTCTGATACCAAACTGTCACAACCAAAACCTACTATAGTCTGTGGTGGTGCCCAACGTCGCTGTTAGGCAAGCCCATAGTGGACTATCAAATTTATATTCATTTTATTGCTTTAGAAATCAAGAATTCATATTTAATAAATAAAATAAGTATAAAAGATCATGGTGATATAACTTACAAATAAGACATAAAAATAAAATGGTAATAATGTTAAGCAAAACCATAAACATATACTAGGAATTCCCAAAATCCGGTGTCACAAGTGCATAAGCAATCTACTAGAATATTCAAAATCTATATATCTACTATCTAGATAAAAGAGACAGAAATAGTAAATACAACAAGGAGGAGACTCCAGGTGCTGCAGATCGGAGAATGGGAAGCAGCTCACCACTAAGTCTCCGAATAACGGGGATATGCGCCCGAATGGCCACCAGATATACCTGCCTTAGAACCTGCACAATTAGTGCAGAAGTGTAGCATGAGTAACTAAATCAATGCGTACCCATATGTATCTAGTCTAACCTTGAAGAAGTAATGACAAGGGGTCGACATTGACACTAACCAGTGGTCAATAAATAAAGTACAAGAATTTTAACTATGAATGAGATACAACAGTAAAAATAGAATAAGAGACAGTAAATAACGTGATCCTTTAGTATACTATCAGTTTAAAATTCCCAAATATCAAGTAATTATCAAATCTCAAGTCATGAGGTCGTACGAACCGATCCAGAATAATTGTGTACACCGCCAAGGGCCAACCAGCGTGAACCATAATGCATCCAAATATACTATCGAGGCGTTCGGTCTGATCCACATAAATAGAGAAACTCTTCGAACTACGGGTCAAACAACTACAACACAAGGGTGGAACACAAAGAAAGCATATGTTTCACCAACAATCAGGTATTCCGCCAACACTCAAGGTAATGAAGCTTGGCCCAACATAATCCCTAATCAAATTTCATGTATAAATCTAAATAATTTAACTAACAAGTCGAGTTCAACTAGTGCAAATATCGCAAGGTAAAATTCTCAGTCTACCCGGACATAAGCATTATTTTATATATGTACGGACTCTCGCTCGTGCGTACGTATTTCCCAAAAAAAGTATCACATAATAATCAAAGCACCTGCGAGGATAATTCCCTCTTACAAGATTATGCAAGAGACATACCTTGCTTCTAAGTTCACTACTCGGCTCTTCAACCACACTAACTGCCTAGCAATTCAAAACTAGCCAAAGGTCGTATAAAACTAATCAACATATGCACAAAAGTTCATAATGTAACTATTAGAGTAATTACCCAACCCAGTTCGAAAAGTTCCTACATGTCACCCCAGGTCCACATGTCCAGATTTTGAAATTTTTTGTAGATAAATGCAACCCATGACCTTATGGACTCAAATATATAATTTACTCGCAATTCTTACATCAACTTGGTGGCCAATACCATTTTTACGAAATCCTAGGTTTTATAACAAAGTCCCATAATTTCACAATATCTATTTTAAAATCTACCCATAAACTACATATTAAACTCACAATATGTAGAAATTACTTATCTCAAGAAGCTAGGTAAAAATCCCTCTCCAAGAAGCTCTAAAATCAGCCAAACTAATGTGTAAGAAGGAGAATATGAGCTTAATCCCGACTTTTTAAAAGTTTCTGCCTAGTGACCTCTTCTTTGCGATTGTGAAAAAGCCCTCGCGATCGCGAAGATAAAATCCGCCAAGGCCCAGAAAAGCCTCTTCGTGAACGTGACTAGGTCCTCGCAATCGCGAAGGTTAGCCCAGCCAAAGCATCACAAACGCGCGGAGGGCAACGACCTTCTGACCCCAGACCTAGTCTTTTTTACACTAACGCGGGACTCTCACTGTGAACGCGAAGACCCCAGGTCCTAAGTCCTCACGAACGCGGATGCATGATCGCGAACAAGAATAATAAAAGCACCTCCGCCCAAAACATTCATCGTGAACGTGTAACACTTCCGCATTCGCGAAGAAGGAAACGAGTAACATCAATTTCTGCAATTTGGACTTAACTCTAGGCGGTCCGAAACACACCCGAGCAATTTGAGACTCCGTCCAAATGCACCAACAAATTCATAAACATAATACGGACCTACTCGAATTCTAGAAACAAGTAAAATAACATCAAAACCAAGAATCTCATCCCAAAACCAAATAAATCAACCTTTGAACTTCAAACTTCTTCAACTAGCTCTGACCACAATGAATCATGCTTAGACAACTCGGAATGAAGCCAAACTTTAGGCACAATTCACAAATCACAATACTAACCTATTCCCAAGCTAAAAATCTCAAACGGACATCGATAACACCGAAGTCCACTTGAAACCAAATTTAAGAAATTCTAAAACCTTCAAGGCTCTAACTTTCAACAATAAGTGCTAAAGTGCTTCCGGTTCATTCGAAACACGATCCGAAGGTGCGTCCAAGTCCGAAATTATCATACGAACCTATTGGAACCTTCAAATCTCGGTTCTTGAATCGTATACTCAAAGTTCTAACTCAAGTAAAACTTGGCCACCTTAGGCCACTATTAAGGTACTAAGTGTTCTGAATTCAACCGAACCCTTTCAAAACCAAATCAATCATCCCCGCAAGTCATAAAACTATTAAAGCACATACGGGAAGTCTTAAATAGGATAATGGGAATCTAAAAAGCAAAACGACCAATCAGGTCGTTACACTTCCCCTAATATTTTAGGGGCTTCACTTCCGGTCCCCTAAGCTCTAACCAATTCTTAAGATTTTTTATGAAGTGGTAGTGTAGTGTGTGCATTACAAATTATTGGGGAGAGCTATTTATAGCCAAAAAATTTAAAAAAATACTATTTCCTAATATCAAGGATGATGTCACTAGGAGTAAATATTTGCTGATGTCATGGACGATTTCAACTCTAGTGATGCCAATATGTTGTCATGCTGATGCAATCTCTGATTATTTTCCAAATAAATCATAGCAAGGTCTTCTTCTAATGATGAAGATGATTTTTCACACGAAGATGCTCAACATTTTTGACTTTTAATTTGTCTTGAGTTGTTGAAGAATTTTTTATTTGCGTGATAAAATCTATCTTGCTGCCGGAGCTGGCTAGTTGTACAGATGCAATAGATTTTTGCTATAAAAATAAAATTTGTGTAGCATCTATTAGACATTATGGATTGGCTAAAACCACTTTTCTATCGCTGGAACATAGGCTTCGGACGGATCACAGTTTTCATACCACTTGCATTGGCATTAAAGGGATAACCACGGTAGTCCTTTGTGTCCTTTTGGTTTGTAAAAGAAAATTTTTGGGAGTAGATCCACGAGATGTGAAATCAATGAGAAATTTAGAAGATTATGGGTGTTTGTTTCTCACTAGAAAATATGTGGCAAAAATAGTCATATTATATAAGTCACGCCTCTTCTTTCATTCTTGTGACCTGCCTAGAGCCACGGCTATAACGACCTGATCGGTCGTTTTGAGCATTTGCACTTCGCTCGATAGTTTAGGGGAACAATTTGCTCTGTATCATGTATTAGGACTTGTGTGCACAAATTTAGTTCATTCCGCGTTGATTTGATATGTTTCGGCGCTAGTTTTTGGAAGTCAAAAGTTCGAGTTCATTAAGTTTGATTTGAGGTGCATTTCGTCATTTTGATGTTGTTATGTGTTACTTAAGGCCTCGAGTAAGTCTGTGTTATGTTATAGGACTTATTAGTATGTTCATACGGAGTTCCGAGGGGCTCGGGTGAGTTTCGGATACGTTTGGGTTGTGTTGCGCTCGTCTTTCTTATGTTTCAATGTCGTTTCTTCAAGCATAAATGGTACCACATTGAAAACATGAGCTCCGATTTCTGTTTTGATTGAAGCATTAGATCCATATCGTAACTACGGATCCTTAGCAAAAAGAATCGTCGACTTTGGACAACGTATGAGGATTTTATGGTCATTTTACTAATAATAAGGTGCCAGATTTTTCATAATAAATACGAAATTGCCACTGACTTCGTATTTAAGAATCTGCACCATTTCCAACTATTGAAACCAACATATCTCCTTCATTATAAGATCAAATGGAGTGATACAAATACCTAACTTGACTGAAATTTCAAAAGGAATCCATTGGAGGTATCAAACAAGTTTCGGGATCGTTCAACACGTAAAACGAGGCAGAACAGCTGGGCAAAAAATACTTAATATCGAAGGTTTTTTCATTTGGTCAGATTTTGAGGGGAGCTGGGATTTGGACAATTTTTGGAGGCGTTTCACCATATGGAATGGGGTAAGTGTTATATACTCGATTTTGGTTATATTTCATAAATCCATCTTTGTTTTTGGCATTTGATTAATGATTTCAAAGTGAAATTTGGAAGTTTTGTCTAAAATTCATAAAGTGAATTTTTGAGTTTTGAACATCGATTGGGAGTCGGATTTGAGTGAAACTAGTATGGTTGGACTCATAATTGAATGATTTGTCAGATTTTGTGAGTTTTGTCGGGTTCCAAGGCGCGGGCCCGGGTTTGACGTTTTGGTCGATTTTAGGATTTTGATCAAAGATTCGACCTTTATCGATTGGGTTTGTTTCTTTGGCATTACTTGATGTATTTGAGTTATTTTTGGCTAGTTTCGAGCCGTTCGGAGGTCGGTACGCACGGGATGGCTTTCTTGGAGCATCGTTTGGCTTGCTGGGTATTGGATTTGGCTTCTTCGGGGTAAGTAACACTTCTAAACTTGATGCTGAGGGTATAAAACCCCGAATTATGTGTTATGTGTTTTGTGTTGAGGTTACACACATGCTAGGTGACGGGCGTGTGATCGTGCACCGTGTGAATTGTGACTTTGTTATTCCTGTGGTACTGCGTAGTTACCTGATCTTATCTGTAACCATGAAATCTCTACGTACTTGAGCTATTCAGCTGTGATGCATGTTAGAAACCATGTCTGGGCTACATGCTTATTCTGTAGGGACCCACTGAGGTCATATTGCTATTGAATTATTTGTTTAAATTGCAAATTCATACTCAGTCATGTTCATTCATTTCATATCATATCTCAGTCTTTGTTGTTATTTATCTGTAACCATGAAATCTCTAAGTACTTGAATTATTGAGTTGTGATCCATGTTAGAAACCATGTCTAGGCTACATGCTTATTCTGGTGGGACCCACTGAGGTCATATTGTTGTTGAATTATTTTGTTATATTGCGATTTCTTACTCAGTCTCATTCATTTCATATCATATATCAGTCTCTATTGCTATTTATTGACACATCATATCATTATTTTGGGCTAGTTTCATGGCACTGTGAGCCCGTGATACTGGAGAGATTGATGACTGAGTGAGGCCGAGGGCCTGAAGGTGAGTGATATTATGGGATTGGGTTTCATGCCGCAGCATGTTTTATTAGTTAATGATTGGAGTGGACTGCACACCGCAACATGTTTTACTGATTTATGCCATGATTGGCTTGTTATAGCGCTTGGGCTGAAGGAGCCCTTCGGGGTCTGTACACACCCCTAGTGAGCGTATATATATGTGGATCGGGTTGCACACCATAACGAGCCTTATGGATATCTATATGTGGATTGGGTTGCATGTTGCAACATGCTTTATCTCTCAAAACATCAAAACGCTCTTAAAAAAGATTACGTCGAATCAGACACAAAGAAGGGTAAAAATAAAAAACAATACAAAAGCAACACGGAAGCTCTTTAGGTATCAGCACTATGGCTTTCAACCTAAATGGTTTCAATTTCAACCAATCTGTAGTTGACAGTCAAGGTCGTGTAATTAATACTTGGGCTGATATCATTAACCGTGCTAACCTTGGTATGGAAGTTGTGATACTTGGCTTGATTTAGGGAAACTACAAACTACAGGATAGAAAAGAATATACCAATCCTAAGGATCCGTAGGATTAATTGTCGATCCAAGACAACAATAGAAAGGTGCTTATGGGTATTCTTTATTGTAGTTGTGAAAATATTACTATTTACCCTGTAAATTTTATTTCTCTATGTAATTGATGAAAATTATGATTTCAAAAAAATACTAAAATGAGTAATTAAGTTAACCATTCACTGTTGGCTTGCCTGACAGCGGTGTTAGGCACCATTACGACCTTTAGTGAATTTTGGGTCGTGACAATTACACATCCTCCAAAGGCACATTTCCTTTACCCCATATCGGATTACCTATCTTATGCAAACACCTCCATGAAATATCAGTGCTATCTTGCTAAGTTCTCATCACTTGTTGAAAACCTTCAAGGAAGCTGTTAAAGATGCTAGATGGAATGAAGCTATGAAGCAGGAAATCAATGCATTAGAGGAAAACAAAATATGGGAAGTAGTGGATCTATCTACTCGAAAGACCACTAAAGGATCAAAATGGGTATACAAAATCAAGTTTAAGGCGATTGAGGAAGTAGAGAGATTTAAGGCAAGGCTAGTAGCAAAGGGGTACAGTCAATTAGAGGGGTTAGATTATCATGAGACCTTCTCACCCGTGGCAAAAATGGTCACAATAAGGTCTGTTATAGCACTGACAGCCTCAAAAGGTGGGAGTTGTGTCAGACGGATGTCTATAATGCTTTTTTGCAAGGAGATTTGTAGGAAGAAGTCTGTATGCAAATAACAGAAGGATTTGGAAGCTATAGGGAGAGGAAAGTGTGAAAACTAATCAAATCATTAAATAGGCTTAAACAAGCCTCTAGGTAGTGGAATATTAAGTTCACTGAGGCTTTGACAGATGCAGGTTTTGTTCAGAGCAGCCATGACTACTCTTTATTCACCATGAAGAGAGGTGGAGACATTGTGATTATTCTGTTTTACGTGGATGATTTGCTCATAACAGGGAACAATTGTCAGTCAATAGACACAACCACCAAGAAAATTCTGTAGCAGTAATTTAAAGTGAAGTATCTCGGATTGAAATATTTTTTGGGGATATAGATCATGAGGTCCAAGCCTGGTGTACTACTGAATCAAATGGAATGTGTCTTAGAATTGATCTCATATATGGGACTAAGTGGTGGAAAAATGCAGCTACACCTCTGGAAACAAACAAAAGGCTCACAACTCTAGAATATGATGAAATAATGAAGACAGAGAATGATAAACAATTGACATATGTAAGTACTTTTCAGAGGCTAATGGGAAAATTGTTGTATGTGACAATAACAAGGCCTGACATTAGCTACACTATTCAAACCTAAAGCCAATTCATGCAAGACCCTGAGCTTTCTCACTGGGAGGCTGCTATTAGAGTAGTTAGATACTTGAAGAGAGCACCAGGGCAAAGGATTCTTTTGAGATCAGAATCAGCTCGAGAACTGACTTTTTGGTGTGACTCGACTAGTCAGCGTGTGCTAATACTAGAAGGTCGGCAACTGGATATGTAATTAAGTTTGGAGACTCTTTGATACCCTAAAAATCTAAGAAACAACAGACTATCTCGAGGAGCTCCTGCAGAAGCTGAATACAGGAGCATGGCATCTGGTGTGGCAAAAATCACTTGATTGCTTGGTCTGTTTCAAGAGCTAGGAGTGCTAATTTTACAACTTGTGACAGTCCTCAGTGACAGTAAGGCTGCCCTACAAATCGCAGCAAATCCTATTTTTCATGAACGCCACAAAACATATAGAGATTGATTGTCATTTTATTAGAGACAAGATTAAAGATGGAATCATCAAAACTCAATTCGTAGGTACCAAGGATCAACAGGTTGATCTCTTAACTAAAGCTTTGAGTAGTGCTCAACATGTGTATTTGATGGGCAAGCTAGAAGTGTTCAACGTGTTACACCCTCCAGCTTGAGGGGGAGTATTGGCTTATGTGAAGCTGACTGTGTATACGTAGATGTCCAGTTCACATCCAGTTGTACAAGAGTTGGTTGTAATTTATAGCTAGTGATTAGTGTTGTTAGTCCAAGTGTTAGCTTGTTAGATGACACGTGTATATAAATACACAGATGCTCAATAATATTATTGAGATATCATTTCCTTTCCAAAACATTCTCCTCTCCTCTCTATAAACTAGATGCAGCATGGCCCGTGCTAGCATGGCCCGTGCTAGCACGGGCCCAACAATTTAAAATGAAAAGTACAAGACCAACAATTTATATTGGCTCATGTTCATTACTATATTTATTTTTTATTTTTATATAGAAAAGAATCATTTTCATTATCTATTTCGTAACTTAAATTGTTATATAGTATATAAGAAGGCACTTGGGAATAGGTTTTGCCAGAGTATTTTCAATTTCACTTCTAAAGATACATGCGTAATTTAAATTATTGATGGTTTAGGTATGTGCTTCTTTCTTGATAAAAATAGTTCTGGAACACCCTACTTTTCTCTTCCATTTCTCCAAACAGACCTTGAGCAATCACTTACATCTCCCATTGCTCAAGTCCATCTCTAGATTAGACTTTCTTGTTCAGAAGACAGAAGTGAATGCCACGGGACATTAATACGACAACAACAAACTTTACAAAGTTAACTCCAATGAAAATATAAGAGTGAAGTAATAACAGTAAAGCACAGACGTACACGATGGCACTCGTTTTTCAATATTAAGACGAACAAAGATGTGCACTATTATATGCCAATAGTTTTTTAAGAGTCTCAATCTCTTACCTCCATGCTGTACCGTCAAAAATTATCTTCCACAAATACCTTTTTTGGCATACATAAGATCTGTCTGAAGAAAATTTTGCACACAAAGTTGTGCATGCAGTATAGTCTTACCATCACCTAGGCTAGGAGTGAATCTTGCTGACAGTCTACTAAGCCTATTATATGTCAACATCATGATAATTACCAGTATGTTGAGAAAAAAAATAAAAGCTAATTTTAATTATTAATAAAACGCAATTAATTATTAACCTATACAACTAAAACTAAAATTCCTATACCCATATTTACATCATCAAACGTTTTCAGTGTCTCCATTTGCATATTTATCGTCGTCTATATAAATTCAGCTTATGTGCCTTCAAGCAACCGGGTTCATCGTGACAATATTGAATCGAATATACGCTTTACAAATTTTGAAAAATGGCATTTGTTAATCACACTGCAAAGCCTACATCACAACGCTGACAGATCAAACCTTCCAAGCCAATTAGCCAAGCTATAATTACTACCTAAGAATTATTTATTCACTTTATAATTACTTTTTGCATCAACCACTATACCAACAACTTATCTACCACCATTTTAACTACACATGTGAAGGAGCCTAGGCATATGCAAGCAAAAGATCTAACACCACACTTGCTGATATTGGTTGAAAATTTTGAACAACTAACATCACAAAAGTTAAGCATGAAACCTCGTTAGTCACCTTAAGTTGGTCGTTAGTAGCATTTTAAAATGCTTGTTCAGTGGTTTCCAGTTCAAAATGTAGTGGGCATTAGAATATAGTTAATAATTAAGCTACATCTTAGTGCACTGATTCATACAAGACACATCCTGCTTTGTACCAAAAAGAAAAACTTTTTATTACAGTGGAATCTCATATATTTATATAAACATTTTTAAGGTAAAGAGATTGCAAATAGCGTACGGGGAGATCTTAGCACTAAATGACATTCATACTTGTTCAGTGGCCATCCATTGCTTCATTATCTTAGCTGAACTAAATTAATTGATATACTGGAAATGTGAAGCATATTCACCTGTGGCAGGGAGTGTGGTATCTTCTAACAAAGCTAGTTTACAATAATGTGATTCAAGCCTACGAACAAAGAGGCTGAGCACTACCGACCTCCGGGAATTACCTATGTCTAGTTTTTCAGTTTTCATAACCATAAATAATTTATCAAGAAAAAGAAACTTTGATGCGTAGCAGAAGAACTCGCAAGATTCACCTAACTTGTTTGCATTTGCGCCAATCAAAGTTACAACAAATTGAAAACTTTTTCTTGTCCTACGATCAGTCTTTGTTTCTTTAGTCAGCTATTACAGATTTGATATCAGAAATGCATACTTCACTTGACTTATGATATCATGTGAATGTTTTCAGAAGTTGGAATCTTTTCAACTTCAACAGTTAGTATTCACTGTAGTTCTCAAAGTGGAATCTTTTTAACTTCGAACATTTAGTATTCAATATAGCTTTCATAAAATATTTTTTACACTATAACTTCGATCTCAAGAACAGTAAATATAACTCCAATAGTTATATGAACTTGTCAGCGATTGCAAAGATTGTTATTTTTTTACCTTTTCATATTAATAAGAATAGTTATTTAGAATCTCATGCTGCCAAAAAAAAGAGCCCAAATAAGCTCTTCATAATCACCAACAAAATTCTAAAAAAATGAACACAAAAAACAACCCTGAAGAAAAGTCAGAGATATGTTGTCACAGAGACAGAGACAGTGAAAGTGAAGAGATACCATAGAAGGCATTAGAGTTGAGGGCTTATTTTCTGGAGTCACAGTTAGTAGAGAATCAAATGCACGGTCACCTGTAGGAGTAGCACACGTATAATGTAGAAACATAGCATATTCAGAAACACAAAAGTAAGAGTCCCAATTTATAAATGAAATTCTAATATAATCCCCAAACCCGATTTTTAGAAAACCCATTAAAATTCCCATCAAATTGCTTATAAGAATATATGAACAACTATAAAGCAAGGAAAAAGATTGAATTTAAGGAGAAAACTACCTCTTTTACCATTGATATTTAAAAGTTTGATTGCTTTTCAATCTTTAGAAAGATCCTCAACCACCAGAGAAAAATCATGAAGACGCTAGTCTAGGGGTTTGTCGACGCCTACAAACGGCAATTGAATTTTCTTGCAAGAAAGATCTTTACACTTTCAGAGAAGAAGACCAAGGAGAGTGAGAGCAAGTAAGAAAAGTGGAAAGAAGGCAATGGAACATAATGCTTCTGGAAGTCGAGCAAGCAGTAAAGGACAGACGAAAAGACAATTTTACCCTTGATCGACCAAACTTCTCATTTCTATATAATAGTAATAACTTCCCTCATTGTTACTCAATCGAGCTTCTTAACTTGTGAAGCAAGTTTCTTCGGTTAGGTAGGACTTTTAGGAATTGACTAGAAATAGATAATAATCGCTATAAATGCGTACATATCCCAATTGTTATAAAATAATGACTGCAACGTAAATAAATTATAGACAAGTGTAGAGAAAAATTGATATATTATTAAACTTTCAAATTGATGTACATAATGAAATGAAAACTTCTTTATTTATAGAAGAAAGAAAGCAGCTGCGAGGCTTTTCAGGAAGCAGCTACAAAGCTTTTCTTCAGCTGCTTGTAAGTTGTCTGCATCAGCTGCTTGTAGATAAACTTCAACATAGTGCTAAATGGATAATCTTCTTCAGGAAGATTATCTATAGCGGAGTAATAAATGGACATCCACAATATAATAATTTCATAACACTCCTCCTTGGATGTTCATTAAAGATAATGTGCCTCGTTAAAACTTTACTAGGAAAAACCCAGTGGAAAAAATCCTAGTGAAGGAAAAAGAGTACACATATTTAATAATACGCATATCCAGCTGCCTCATTAAAAACCTTATAAACCTCGTGGGAAAAAAACTTAGTAAGGGAAAAAGAGTGTAGCACGTATTTCACTCCCCCTGATGAAAACCTTGTTTCAAATATTTGAGTCTCCGCATTCCAATCTTGTATACCATCTTCTCAAAAATTGAATTTGGCAAAGATTTAGTGAATAAATCTGTCGGATTGTCACTTGAACGGATTTGTTGCACATCATTGTCACCATTTTTCTGAAGATCGTGTGTGTAGAATAATTTCGGTGAAATGTGCTTCGTTCTATCACCTTTTATAAATCCTCTTTTCAATTGGGCTATGCATGCAGCATTGTCTTCGTATAAAATTGTAAGTCTTTTCTCACATTCCAAACCACATTTTTCTCGAATAAAATAAATTATTGATCTCAACCATACGCATTCCCTACTTACTTCATGAATAGCTATTATCTCAGCATGATTTGAAGAAGTAGCAACAATAGATTGTTTTGTGGAGCGTCATGATATGACAGTACCTCCATAAGTAAATACGTACCCGGTTTGAGATCGAGCTTTATGGAGATCAGATAAATAACCTGCATCTGCATAACCAACAAGATTTGCACTATCTTTGTTAGCATAAAACAAATATATATCAAGAGTTCCCTTTAAATATCGCAATATATGCTTAATCCCGTTCCAATGTCTCCGTGTAGGAGAAGAACTATATCTTGCTAGTAAATTAACAGAAAAT